>JBBPJW010000906.1:0-18729 GCA_038088935.1 Pulveroboletus aff. viridisquamosus
CCAAGATTAGTCACGTGCTCGAGTCTCTTCCGCGTCCTCCTCGTCGACATCACCCGTAGCTCCTCGGTTGCTCCACGTCAGAGCCTCCTTTAGGATTTCCCTCATCATTCAGTGTTCCCACTCTTCAGTCATCGTCTAGGTGTAGTCTCTGGTCTTCAGAGTCGTAACACCCCCATTTCCCTCAAAGGCTGCTGCAGCCTACACAACAGCAGCAACAACAAGTCCAACCTATTAGATTTGGAGAGTTTTCACCACCAGACAAGAATGGTTGGTATACTGCAGAACCAGAAGCCATTAGCCCAGTCTATAATATGGCTGATGTGGCCTAATTCCAGGAAATCCCTGCAGCATCCTGGGGCTCAATGGAGGAAGCACAAGCTTACTTCAAAGATGTTTTTGAGATGGAAGCAAAGCAGGAAAAAGGTCAGGGGAGTGCACAAAACTGTTACGACTCTGAGAATCAGAGACTATACCTAGACGATGATGCGAGGGGGAGGAACACTGTGGGAAAACTACTATGAGGGTCTTGAGGGGACAACCGAGTGGTTGCTGTGAAGTAGTAACTGCGAGGAGGACCCAAAAGAGACTCTTGCTCTTGACTTCTAGAAACTGCCTGCCACTGAAGGGCCTGATTCTCTGAGAAGGGCTGTCTTGTGATAACCAAAGCTGCTAATCTTGCCAACTACAAAGTGATAAAGTCTGGAGAGACTTTACCACCCATAGCCAGCCTTTATATACTACTCTAGGGCGAGCACGGACCAGGTACATGAGTGCCTACCCTAAGGTTGTACAGTAAGCTAGCCAGTAGCGTAAGTGGAGCAGTCTCGTGTAAGCCGTAAGGAGAATGCATGGAGCGGTAATGAAGGGATGTGGTGGAATGGAAGGTAAGAGGTAAGGTAACAGCGAGGACGGGGATCTCTGCCACAGATGAGATCCAATCGTCAGATCCGTCAGATCCAACAGATGAGATCAGATCCATGAGATCGGGATCAGGGAAGATCCGGGGACGATCTAGGGAAGATCCATAGATGCGCCTCGTGTCACTAACCTTATGAGTACTCGTATAAGTATTGCCTAGTCCTAAGCTAGGGTTTAGCCTGAAGAGGAAAGGGATTCCCACGATCACGTGAAGTTGAAAGTGGTCATTGCATGGTTTGCAACAAAAACTAGGTAGTGTACTTCCTAATAAATCTTTATCTTTCTCCAAATTTATACCAACAAGCCTTCAGGCAAATACATTTTTGTTTCATGCTGGGAAGGCAACTCAGGAGAGTGCAGCCCCAGCTGATGGGTGCTTAATTCCTTTCACCCAACAAACTAATGGATACTTGTATTCAAATTTTAGGAAAGAGAAGCAAGATCTAGAAGCAATTTTCAATTGAAAGGAACAAGATGAGTTGAAGGAAGAAGTAAAAGTCATAGGTGAAGTAAGAGGACTAGAAGGATTAAGGGGAAAAGTATGTGGTCTAACAAATACAATCCTGGACTCAGAAGCCTCTCTAACCTTTATAGATCAAAAATATATATGGAGACATGGTTTATATGAAAAGCCCATGGACCAGTCCCTTACAGTATTCAATGCCAATGGGACACAAGGAACAATTGGCCATATCACACAATATGTGGTACTTTATATTGCCATCAAGGACAAAGACAGTAACTGGCACCAGAATTATATTAATGCCATGGTATTGCATCTAGGCTCACTAGATCTACTAATTGGTTATAACAGGTTCAAGCAACACAATCCAGACATTGATTGGGTACAAAAGACCATTTCTTTTCTATCATGCTTGTATAGTTGTCATGCATATAACATTAACATTGCAGAAGACAATGAGCTTAAAAAAGAATTACCTTGTGAGATATGGGAGTACTTATCAGTTTTCTCCCAGAAACAATCAGAGTGCATGCCAGTCTGCAAACCCTGGGTCCATGCAGTTGATTTGAAAGAAGACTTTGTTCCAAAAAAGGGATGTATTATTCCATTAGCTGATGCAGAGTTAAAAGAAGTTCATGAATTCATTGCAAAAGAATTTGCCAAGGGATATATCTGACCTTCCAAATCTCCACAAATATCTCCTGTCTTCTTTATCAGAAAAAAGGATGGTGGTAAATGGATGGTGATTGATTGCCATAACCTCAATGATTTCACTATCAAAAATAGCTATCCTTTTCCCCTCATTTCAACACTTATTGGCAGACTTCAGGGAGCCTCCCTATTTACCACCCTCAACTTACATTGGGGGTACAACAATATCAGAATCAAGGAAGGTGACAAGTGAAAAGGAGTTTTCACTACTCCTCTTGGGGCTTATGAGCTGCTTGTCATGTATTTTGGAATGTGCAACTCACCTGGCACTTTCCAAAATATGGTAAATGATATCTTCTCTGACATGTGGTTGAAGGTCTTGATCTATATAGATGACATTAATGTGTTCACAAAAGACAAATCACCTGTGAAACATTATTAGGTCATCCAAGAAGTCTTGCATTATCTCAAAGATCATGATCTTTTTCTTAAACCCTTCAAATGTCATTTCTGTCAAGAAGAAGTTGATTATCTGGGGATGGTTGTGTCTAAAAAGGGGGCAAAGATGCAACTGAATAAAACAAAGGTGATTACAGATTGGCCAGTGCCTTGCACAGTCAAGCAAGTTCAGTCCTTTTTGGGCTTGGCCAACTATTATCAATGCTTTGTTCCCAATTTCACAACTATTGCTCAGCCCCTTCTTGTGTTCATGTGCAAAACAATTCCTTTCTGATGAACTGAGGAGTGTACCCAGGCTTTTAATCATCTTAAGTCTCTTCTTTCCTCCAACTCACTCCTCATCTTTCCTGATTTCTCTTGACCTCTCTGCATTGAAACCAATGCCTTGCAGATGGCAATGGGCATAGTATTATCTTTCCAACTCACTGATGGGGCTTGGCATCTGGCTGCATACATGTCAAAAGCTTTTCTTCTGGTGGAGCTTAATTATCCCATTTATGACAAGGAGTTGTTAGCCATTATTCAGGCCTTGAAGGCTTGGTGGCATTATGTTATAGGTCATTCCTATTTTGAATTTGGATGGATTACAAGAATCTCAAATATTGGCACAGTCTACAAGACTTGTCTCCTTGTTAGGCTCACTGGCAGGCCTTCCTTTCTGAGTTTAATCATGTTTTTATTCACAAACCGGGTTCTTTGAATGGACAGGCTGATGCACTTTCTTGCCGCCCTGATTACCCCTCCCCCCCAGATCTCAATAAGGATATTGTTTTTCTTCCTTTCCATCTTTTTGTCCATTCTATTGATATCACTTCATCCTTCTTTCAAGACATCATTTTAGCATCAAAGGGACTTTCCTTACCTCCCACTTAATGTTATGACAAAGACCACCAGGTCTTTAAAATTTCACGAAATCAGATTTTTGTTTCTCTTTTACTTCATTCTAAGTTACTTCATTTATGCCATTCTTTACTGGTGGGAGGTCATTCTGGGATTACCAGAACATTTCAGTTGATTATGTGATTTTATTATTGGGCTTCCTTGAAGAAAATATCTCTCTTTTTGTTTGTCACTGCCCTACTTGTTCTATGGCAAAAGGAGCAGAACAGCTGGCTCCTATTCTCCCTCTTTCAGTTGCAGAGACCCCTTGGCAAGACCTATCTGTTGATTTGATCACAGGTTTGCTGACAGTAGATGGAATAGATGGGATTATGGTGGTAGTAAACAGGTTTTCAAAAGAAGTTGTCTTTATTCTGTGTTCTTCTTTGCTCTCCTCTTTAGGTTTAGCTGAACTCTTTCATGACCATGTATGGTCACATCATGGCCTCCCTCAATCCCTGGTTTCAGACAGAGGACCTCAGTTTATTTCTGAATTTACAAAACAGTTGCACCTGGTGCTGCACATCTCTCCCAAGATGTTGACTGCATATTATCCCCAAACCAATGGTCAGACCAAATAAATTAATCAGGAGTTGGAGAAATACCTTTGAACTTTCATCACCAAGAAACAGGCTGACTGGATCAACTGGGTAAAAATGGCCAAGTTTCATCATAATAACTCTTTTTCCTTGGTCACCAAGACATCTTCTTTCTCCATTACTAAACAGTTCATTCCTCATATGGGGTTTGAAGGTCCATTGCAATCTTTACCATTTGCACAACAACTATTCAAATCATTTGAAGAAATTCAGAGTTCTCTCAAACAATTGTGTGCAAATATGTTGAAGAGAAATACCAAGCAGTCATATGATTCATACTCCATGGATGACAGTGTCATGCTGTCCATCAAAAATCTCTCCCTTCTCTATTCTTCTAAAAAGTTAACACAAAGGTGAATTGGTCCTTACAAGATTACCCACATTCTCCCCAATACTGTAACTCTGCATTTACCAAAGGAAATACATGTTCATCCCACCATCAACATCAGCCAAGTTAAAAAGGCTGAAGTTCCACTCATTGATCAGAAAGTGCTATGTTCTGATCCAGTGGTTGTTACTGAAGAAGAGCATGTGGAGTATGAGGTTGAAGAGATTGTAGATTCCTGTTTCCACAAAGGCAAGCTGGAATACCTGGTGCACTGGAAAGAATATGCCACAGAAGATCAGACATGGCAAATGGAACAAAACATGGCAAATGCTCCAGAGCTTGTACAAGACTTCCATAAACTTCATATCTCTGCTCCTTGTTGCCTGGTTGCCAATGATCAACTTAATTTCCAATGCCTCCTCTGTCCTTATTCCAATTTCACTTCTGAGGTCCCATTGTGCATATCTTATCTGAAATCCAAGAGCTAAAAAGGGGGTAGTGTTATGACATATTTTATTTTATTTAATCATGTGACCTTTATCTTATCTTTCCACATGGTTATCTAATTGTTTATCTTATCAGGGCACATGATGGGTCACATGACCCAGGGCATAGGGTTAGCCTCATGGCCTTAAGACCCTGCACTTTTTTTCATTTCTGTCTCTTCTTTTCCATTTCAGAAGCTGGACCCTTGATGGTTCCCATGGACACTTCTCTTCTGTTTGATCCCCATTCCTCATGCATGGGAACATTCCCCTCAGGGTCTTGATCCATGCACAGTGTGCTGTAGTATATATACTGTAGCCTTAGCATCTCAAGACTCCAGTCTTGAGTACTTGTACTATACTTGTGTTAACTCAAGTACTCCTCTTGAATCTTTGCTTTTCCTTTGAGCATGTGGCACTTCAATCTTGAGGTGCATAACATAAACCTAGACAAATGAGTGAGAGAAGGAACACAAAAGATAAAACCTAAAGAAGGCTCTAAAGAGAAGCAACCAAAGAAGGGATTGATGAAGGAGGATTCAGAAGAGACTTATGCCTGTGCAACTAAGGGCCTGTCCTGAAAAGGGCTAGAATCTAAAGAAGTGCTTTAAGCAAGATATGAAGTGATCAAGTCTGCAGAAACTTGACTACCCATATTCACCCCTTATATATGGCCTAGGGAGGTGCATGGACCAACTATACTAAGCCTACCCTAGAGTACTACTATCTATGGACACCAATAGCAGTAAGGACATACTATTAAATAAGACAGGAGGAAGCATGGAGCAGATATGAAGGAGTGAGGCAGTGGCCTCATGGATCAAGGAAAATATGGAAGAGAAGACAAGATCTTGTAATGGAAGATCAGGGTTGCTTATAAGGATGGGGATCTCTGCCACAAATGAGATCATAACTGTAGATCCAAGGATCTGTCAGATTCAAGAAGATACAACTAGATCTAGATGGGGAAGATCCATGGGCAGATCCTGGGAAGATCCCAGATCCCTAGTCACATGATCACTGACTATAAGGTACTTGTAAGAATAGTCAAGCCCCAGGCTAGGGTTTTCTGAAAAGGAGTGTCATTCCCATGATCACATAATATGAAAGTAGTGGTTGTGCAAAATGTGTAACACTACCATTTCTTTAGCTCCCCATAATTCATCATTATTGGTAATGGATCTTCCATTTATGCATTCAGTATTGGACATATTGGTCTTGACCTGCAACTTGAAAATGATCAAGTTAGTAAAATGATACTTTGTGATGTGTTCTACATATCTGCCCTGGATGGCAACCTTGTGTCCATTTCATGCCTTGCCAAGCATGGAATACAAGTGATCTTCAATGACACAACCTGCTATATCAAAGATGAAGACCAGACTATAGGTATAGAACACAAACATAACTCACTTTATATGCTTAAAGCACTCAACTGCATTGAGGACCAAAGAGCCTACATTATGCATTTTCCCTTACATTTCCTTGACCTGAATTATCCTCTGTCTGCTTATGTATATTGCTCTGAAGTATCCAAGGCTAGCCTTGACATCTGGCACTGTTGATTTGGCCATATGCATTCTAGTGCAGTTTTCAATCTGTATCAAAATGATATGGTTACAGAAATGGATATCAATAAGTAAGAGAAGCACACTTATTGTTGCAAGCCTTGCCTTGATAGAAAGCAGCACCATGCTGTTATTTCTACCAAATCAGACACAAAATCACCTTGAGTTCTTTATTAGACATATTCAGATATTTGTGGACCAATGGAAATGACATCTTACACTGGACACCACTACTTTATCACTTTTATAGATAGCTACTCACATTAATTAATGGTCAAGCTGATGAAATCCAAAGCTAAAGCCCTTACCTTGACAAAAAAGTACTTTCATCAGATAGAAGCTGAAACTGGCAAGCATGCTAAAGTCCTTTACACTGATAGAGGTAGAGAATATATGTCAAGGGATTTTCGGGTATATCTGTAGGACAAGGGAATGCATTATGAAATGATGAATGCTTATATCCCTCAGGAGAATGGAGTGGCCAAGCATATGAACTGCACCATAGTGGAAATAGCTCATGTCATGCTAAGTGATGCATGCCTGCCAAATTGTTTTTGGTCAGATACTATACTATACATAACATACCTTCTAAATCATCTTCCAATGCATATGCTCAAAGATGACCTGACCCTGCATAAGGCCTTCACTGGTAACAAACCATCAGTTGGACACATTTGTGTCTTTGGTTGCAAGGCACATGTCCATGTACCAGATGCAAAATGGCACAAACTTGATTCTAAATTGATTAAATGCATTTTTCTGGGTTTTGTGTCAAATCACAAAGCTTTCATATGCATGGAACATCAAAATAACCGAATTATTGAGTCATGTGATGTCATCTTTAATGAGGGAAATGCACCAGAAACAAATCATGTTACATTTGATGCATCTGACTTGCATGCAAGGGAAGAAAGTGGCTCAACTTCAGCTTATCACCTCACCCCAGCAGTTGATAAAGGTAACACATCTGAAATGTTCTTTGAAGTTGTGACTGAGCAGACTGATGATGATGCTAAAGAAGTTAACAATGCTGGAGGGTTGATAACAATGGAAGATGAGGCTGAGAAAAGAAGTAATCAGCAATGATCATATAAGATTAGCATACTACAAGAAGGACTGTCAAGCACATCTGTGCACTTAAGGCAAAGCCAGAGGGATGAATCTAATATGTACTCTAATAGTCCAATGCCTCCACAGTCCAAACATGCCCCCAAAATCTTAGCACTGGCATTTTCATATCCAGTCCCTATTTTAACACCTGAGCTGTGCAGGTCACAGTAAGTCTGTCAACCACTGAGGTGAGATAATTATGATTATTTCCTGGTAAACCCTCACTGCAGGGAAAAGAGTCAGATAAATGACCACCAGTCAGAAACTGCTCAAAACCACTCACCTATGCCAACTGAGACCAACAATGATACAATGTGCAACCCAGGACATTTAGAGAAAGGAGCTCCCATGATTCACAAGGCATTGCATCCAAGTTCCAATGAGCTGCTTATGTACTATGAAGCCATAAACCACCCAGATAGTAAGTCATGGTATGCCACAATGGAAGCTAAATTGAAAGCTTTCAAGGATATTGGCCTATATAAAGAAGTTGATCAATCACCTGACTACAAGATTGTTGACTTGAAATGGGTCTTCAAAATCAAACATGGACTGAGCAGTGAGATTGAGTGATATAAGGCCCAACTAGTGGCAAAAGGGTATATACAGGAGTATGGGCTAGAATATCTCAATAATTTCACACTGGTCACTAAGTTTGCCACCATATGTTTCCTTCTAGCACTTGTGGCACAATATGACCTTGAGATTTATCAAGTCAATGTCAAATCAGCTTTCCTTAATGACAAATTGAAGGAAGAGATCTATGTAAGATTTCCCCCAGGCTTCTACACTTGCCAAAACAAAGTTTGGCATCTTTTCCATGCCCTCTATGGCCTTAAACAAGCTTCAAAGGCTTGATATAATATACTGCATGAGCTGTTTAATTTCCTTGGTTTCACCTGCAGCAATGCTAATCACAGCCTTTTTTTAAAAGTAGAAACAAGATCAGTTTATTATTATTGCCATCTATATGGACAACAAATTGATCTTGTCCAAGAGCTGCAAGAAAATAGAGAAATTCAAGCACATACTGTTATGGTTCCAACCTAACATGATGGTTTCACATGATTGTGAGAACTGTGGAGCATGTGATGTGACTTGTCATGTGCCAGGAGCACATGATCATGCGAATAAGTAGCCTTACAAGGCAAACCCTAGGCTAAGGCTAAGTTCTATTTCAGAGTATTCTCTGGCATCAGATATTGGTCACATGATGTGGCAGATCTCAGATGAGATCTAGATCCCTCCAATGATATCTGATCTCTTGATCTAGATTAGGATCTGATCTGTGGCAGAGATCCAGATGGGATCTTCTAGGCCTTATGGTGGCCATGCCTATTTCATTAATCTATACCAGTGCCTTTCCATTCCACCCACATCCTTATGGTGTGGCTTCTCTTCCATTCTTATCCCTTGATCCATGAGGCCACTGCCTCAATCCTCATTGCCACCCCATGTTCTCCCTTCATATATCTATTCAGAGGTAGAAGCTACTTTAGCTATTGGTGCCCATAGATAGCACACTTTAGGGTAGACCTTCTGTACATGGTCTGTGCACAGATCCTGACAATATATAAGGCAGGGGGTGCAAGCTGGGGAAACCCAGTCTTGCTCTCTTGACCTCTAGGCTAGATCTACAGCATTGATCTAAGGCTTGATTCAAGAAGGATCCCCCTTCAGCTCTCATTTACTGTCTGGCTTTCTGGTTTCTACAAGGGCCCAGGAACTCACCTCTTTTCCTTTGCCTAGTTAGGAGCCACTAGATCAAAAGCCTCAGCAGTTATCAAGAACAGATTAGGAGTGTCCACCAAGGTTGACTTGAGTATCAAGGCAGGATGGGTAGTTACCCATATCACATACTAAAATAGCAAACAGCTGTTCTTTTCTTATGTCTCATGTCTGAAAGCTAGTGAATGCCCTAAAGCAATAGCTAAGGTTTTATGCTAGATCCTCAGTAAACTAGGCAAAGGGAAATATGAAAAGTCAAGTGCCTTGTATAAAGCCCTAGAGCTCAAGTGTGCAAGACTGGGAAAACTCCGGCTTGTGCTAGCTCTTTATATATGGTATAGGTGGGCACACAGACCATGTAACTAGGATCTGCCCTAAAGTATGCTACAGTAAGCAGTCCAATGGCAATAAGGGAGCAAGTATCTTAGCAGTACCTCATGGTAGCTGCCAGATAGTGATGTCATAATCTGAAATGTTCTAGAATGTGAAATGTGAAAATGTAAAGTGTGAAAATGTGAAATGGTAAAGAGATAAAAAGGTGAAGAGGTGAAAGATTGAAAGTTCCCAGGGTCACATGATGTGAAAATGAAAAAGTGATTATAACATATACTATTAGTCAAGTATAAGGTAACAAACCTCAGTAAAGCATGCTGGATCCTAGGCATGAAAATAATTAAAGATAGAGGTAAGGGCATAATCTCTCTCTCATAGCATTGCTATGCCCAAACTATCCTGGAATGTTTCAGAATGGAAAATAGGCATGCTATAATGACACCCATGGATGCCAATAGCAGGCTCCCTAGAGCAGAGATGGCCATAGTCAATATCAAAGCCTATCAGAGTGAATTAGGAGGTTTAATATATTCCATGCTTGTGACTTGGCCTAACCTCATGTTTGCAGTGAGTGTACTGAGCAGACATGCTGCCACACCTGATGAAATCCACTGGACAGCTCTCAAACACACTTATCACTATCTATGTGGGATAGCCAACATGCAGCTTACTTACAGAAGATTCAATGTCTTCAAACTGTTGAGCTATGTGGATGTGAATTAGGCTGGAGATGTGAACAATTGAAAATCCATCTCAGAATGTGTTTTTATGCTAGCAGATAATACCATCACTTGGATCTCAAAGAAACAGAGTTCCATTGCCCTGTCAACAACTGAGGCTGAGTGTTATGCACTCAGCAAACATTGACAATCTTATTACATGATCATGAGACTTCAATGTTGAAACAAGGATAACCCTAGGTTATGGTTTGGTTCTATTCAGAGTATTCCCCCATATATAAGTATTGGTCATATAATGTGGCAGATCTCAGATGAGATCTAGATTGATTACAATGATATCTGATCTAATGGATCTAAATTAGGATCAATCTGTGGCAAAGATCTAGATGGTAATTTTCTTAGCCTCATGGCTGCCCGGCCATATTTATATTTGCCTTTATAAGTATGCTTCCCTTTCATTCTCCCACATCCTCATGATTATGGTTCTTTTCTTACATTCCTAATCCATGAGGCCACTGCCTTATTTCTACCCTCTGCCCTATGCTTCCCTATCAGTCAGCAAGAGTCTCTATTGCTATTAATTTACATAGATAGTAGATTAGTCATCCTGTATATGGGGCTGTGTCCCTGGTGAATATATATATAGGATGTTATGGCACACTGGCCATCCTGCCTTGTATCTCAAACTTTCTTGGTAAACACCTCATGTCTAAACTGCTATGAGGCTTTTGAGCTAGTTGCCTCTAACTAGGCCTTTAAAAAGAATATGATGGCTACTAGCCAAAGGAGTTGCCTCATGAGAGCTGAGAGGGATCTCCCCCTTGGGGACAGCCCTCAGATTAAGAAGGATCTGTGTGTAAACCAGCTAAGGTCACAGAAGAGCAAGACTGGGGAATACCTGGTCTTAGCTCCCTGCCTTATATATTGCCAGGGCCCGCGCACAGACCAACTATATAAGGCCTACCCTAATGTCTAGCTATCTGTGGTCACCAATAGTATAAGTAGCTCTGACCCATAATAGATATATAAAGAGGCATGGATCAGAAATGGAAAGTGAGGCAGTGGCCTCGCAGATCTTATGTAAGGGAATGGAAGAGAATATGCCATACCATGAGGATGTGAGTGGAATGGAAGGGAAGTGCACTAATCCAATTTATGAGTATGGCATGGCAACCATGAGGCCTTGGAAATTCTTTGGATCTCTGCCACAATCTCATCTAGAGATCTGCCACATCATGTGACTAAACATGTGTGGGGGAATGTCTGTCCAAGATACTAAATAATAAGAACTTAACCTTAACCTAGGATTTCCTTGTAAGGCATATGGTTCCCACAGTCATGTGTGACTGTTGTGTTAGGCTGGAGCCATAACACAGGATGGTGTGGACTTGGAGTTTTCCCAGTCTAATCCTCTTGTAACATTATCATATCTATATTGGGGGTTCCACTCAATTCTCTCCTTTGCCTAGTTAGGAGCTCTAGTCTTAAAAGCTTATCTTGTTGTTGTCATGGGCTTTTACCATTCACCAGTTCAGTTGGATATGGAAGTGCACTCTTTGGATGCATAACACTGAGTATATGGCAGCAACCATAGTCACAAAAGAGACTGCATGGCTAAAGATCTTATTTTCAGAATTTACACCATCTCTCATGCAATCTGCCATCACCATTTCAATCAACAATCAATTTGCAATGTCATTAGTGAAGAATGTGGTACTTCATGATTGGACAAAGCATATTGCTATTTGGCATCATTTCATCTGTGAAAAGATCACAGCAGGAGATGTTTCACTCAAGTACCTCCCCATCAACATGCAGATTGCTAACATCTTGACCAAGGCATTGAGTCAAGAAAAACATGTCTGTTTTGCAGAGGAAATGGGTTTGACACTATAAGACAAAATAATTCAGTAAGTGGATGTGTTGAAATTTCATTCTATTTACTTCATTCCTCTTTACTCTCCTTTCTTCTTCATTATTCCTTTCTTTCCAAGGCATATGCCAGACATTTCCTTATGTAATCATGTTGTCCTTTTGAGTGTGGACACTGCCATTGTTATAATCATTTTTCAATTTTCACATCACATGACTGTGGGACCCCTTTTACTTTTCACCTTTTCACCCTTTCACATTTTCACATTTCACTCCTTCACACTTTCACTCATTCACATATCACAGCCTAGACCATGACATCATTGCCTGGCAGCTTCCTCATGGGACTGCTATGGTGCTCACTCCTTTATTGCCATTGGTCGGCTGACTGTAGCATAGTTAGGGCCGGAGCCATTTACATGGTCCATGCACACATCTGTAGCATATATAAGGAGGCTGGCCCAAGCTGGGTTTCTCTAGTCTTGTGCACTTGAGCCCTCTGCTTTATACAAGTCCTTGACTCTTTTTTTTATTCTCTTGCCTAGTTCCACTGGGGTCTAGTTAAAACCCAGTCTTTTAAGTGTAGTATGCGATCACTAGGACAAGTTCACAGTTTCAGCAATGGTTCAGTGTCAGCCATTTCAGCCATGTTGTACCTTAGTCTTTTATTTATACAAAACTGAGGTAAGGCCACTATACATTTTGTTACATTCATTAGCTGAACAGTACCTACAAGGTCTCCTTGTGTATAGGTTAGTTTAGAAGAATATTTCAGTCTTTCATTCATATGAAACTGAGGTCTCCTTGTGTATAGTGTGATATTCTCTGCATTGCACCTCTCTATAACTTGTAGTCATTAACTATCCCAAGGTAACTAAAGGTCCAACATAGCTATTGGCTTATGCAAGCAGTAAATCATAGGTATAATCGACATATTCCAACACATTAAAATAGCCCTTGCCCTGTATATGGGAGCAGTATTGACCTGATAAGTCAAGCTATTATAAACACTGTTGAGGAGACTGAGACAACAGAGGTGTGACATCTGTTATGGTTTCAACCTAACACAATGGTCTCACATGACCATGAAAACTGTGGAGCATGTGATGTGACTGGTCATGTGCCAGGAGCACATGATCATATGAACAAGTTGCCTTATCAAGAAAACCCTAGACTAAGGCTAAGTCCTATTTCAGAGTATTCTCTGGCATTAGGTATTGGTCACATGATGTGGCAGATCTCAAATGAGATCTAGATCCCTCCAATGATATCTGATCTGTGGCAGAGATCCAGATGGGATCTCCTAGGCCTTATGATGGCCATGCCCATTTCATTGATCTATACTAGTACCCTTCCATTTCACCCACATCCTCATGGTGTGGCTTCTCTTCCATTCCCTTCCCTTGATCCATGAGGCCACTGCCTCACTCCTCATTGCTGCCCCATACCCTATCTCATCTATCTATTTAGAGATAGAAGCTACTTTAGCTATTGGTGCCCATAAATAGCATACTTTAGGGTAGATCTCCTGTACATGGTCTGTGCACAGACCTTGACAATATAAAAAGCAGGGGGTGCAAGCTGGGGAAACCCAGTCTTGCTCTCTTGACCTCTAGGCTAGATCTACAGCATTGATCTAAGGCTTGATTCAAGAAGGATCTCCCTTCAGCTCTCATTCACTGTCTGGCTTTCTGGTTTATACAAGGGCCCAGGAACTCACCTCTTTTCCTTTGCCTAGTTAGGGGTCACTAGACCAAAAGCCTCAGCAGTTATCAAGGACAGATTAGGAGTGTCCACCAAAATTGACTCGAGTATCAAGGCAGGACAGATAGTCACCTGTTTTAGCATCAGCAAACTTACTTGTTTTATTTGACTTGTTTGTCTAAGATGATTTATGCCAAAGAGTAAAATTCAGAATGCCAATTTTTTATTGGCCTTGAAGCATTCTAAGCAAATACTTAAACATTTTCAGATGATCAGATATACTGTTAAGTGTGGTATGCATCAGAATAAGCTATATAAGCCAAATAATATGTGTGCAAACCCACTAATGTGTTCAGCAGGGAAGATTATCAATGTCCATAGAGAATATGCCTTGACATATTGAATCTCTGTCCATGAATAAAGACACTACAAGGCAGTTGAGGCAGACTTTGGAAATGCTAACAGAACCTTAACATTACCAAAATCCTATGTGCATGGCATATAACTCAGGATAATCAAATATACATAAGTGCTGGGACTACTCATTAAAAGGGGGTATTGTATAGAAGTTAAGTGAACTATGAGAACCTCAGTAGATGTCAAGCTGCTAAGAAACATTGTATGCTCTAAGCTTATGTAACTTTTGGAAGTCTAATATGTGCTGGTCAAAATGACAACACCCTAAATTCTCTCACTGCATGAGTGCTCTGACATGATGACTGTAGAGATACTAGCCACCATACTGGTCCTGTTACCATGATTGATGCTTAGAGTAATGAAACTAAGGACTTAGTCAGAATGGAGAAATAACTTACATTAGTATCTAATGGAACTAAGGACTAGATACATGTCAGTGAATGGTACTGTAGCATTATAGTGAGCTTATGCATATCTTAATCAGAATAGAGAAATAACTGAGGATGTAGTGGAAAATGAGATATGATAATAAGGAAAATGTTATGTGCTTAACAGAACACTGATGGTCTTGTCACATGACTGTGAGACTCAATTGCCTAAACAAGGATAACCCTAAGCATAGGTTTGATTCTATTCAGAGTATTCCCCCACATATTAGTATTGGTCATATGATATGGCAGATCTCAG
Source organism: Pulveroboletus aff. viridisquamosus (assembly GCA_038088935.1). Taxonomy (NCBI): domain Eukaryota; kingdom Fungi; phylum Basidiomycota; class Agaricomycetes; order Boletales; family Boletaceae; genus Pulveroboletus; species Pulveroboletus aff. viridisquamosus. The sequence goes on from JBBPJW010000906.1 coordinate 14,882, forward strand.
ATGAGATCTAGATTAATGCTGATAATATCTAATCTAATGGATCTAGATTAGGATCAATCTGTGGCAGAGATCCAGATAAAGATTTCCTCAATCTCATGGTCTCCTGGCCACATTTATATCTACCATTGCTATATGCTTTTCTTCTATTCTTATGATACTCTTCTATATTCCTTGATCCATGAGGCCACTGCCTCACTTCTACTCTTTGCCCCATGCTTTTTTATTTATCAACTCTACATACTTACTGCTATTGGTTCATAGATAGTAGTTACCATTTTTGTACCTGGTTTATGTGCATCTGTTGCTAATATATAAGAGATAGGGAGAAACTTGGGGCAATCCAGTCTTGACCACTTCTGTTACCATTGCTAATCTTTTGTAATGATCCTCATGCAGTGTGGCTTGCCCTGGATAGGGCCTTGACTTACTTTCCCTCTTTTGCTTAGTTCTGGGGTATCTAGCTAAAAGCCCTCTTATTGTCATTATTAGCCTGTTACTTACTGGTCTGTGTCAGTTTAGAGAAGCACTAGGAAGGTGCATAACAGAGAAGCAGAGCTGTTATATGCTAATATATTGGATAGGCAACAAGAAATTGATGCTATCACAGTGAAATGGAGAGCTATAGTATATGGAGATTGTACCATAATTAATACACTCTCTCAGCTAGAGTTCATTGGTGTGGCCAACCTCAGTAGTTCAACAAGGGAATGATGTGCATCTGTGGGCAACCCTATAGTAAATATGTTAGCAACATTGTTTGTGGAAGTAACATGCTTTGAAATAAGTTTCTTGTACCTGATTTTATTGTGAAGCCAGAAATAGAAGATACAAATGTGGCAGGTATAAAAGGGCATCTTATCAGAGGTTATAAGGATGCAGATGGCCATGGTATTGTCAATACAGAGGGGGGTATGAGTCACTGGCCCTAGACCAAGTTTAGTGAGCAGGTAATGCATTCAAAGAATTTTGTACCCAATATAAACTGCAGAATAGTATTTTGCTTTAGCTGTGAATAGTGCAGTTACACTCTGTTTTTTAGCAGACCAAGAGAATACACCATGATCAAGCATGAGTGCATAGCCAGAGATGGAATAGGCATGATCCAGTAAACTACCATGGTTAGCATTAGAGAATACATGGGGAGCAAGAGATTATATTGTGGCAGGGCCACCAAGATTCAAGACAAAGTTATGAGTATTACAGTCTTGGCTTGAAAATAAGAGCAATAAGGAGACAAACAAGAATGGAACACTGCCTAACCTTTAAACAGGGCCAGGCAAGAGAAAAAAGATACTTAGAAATGCTTGAAACTAAAAGATTCACTTTAAAAAGCCAAAAAAGGCTAATATTATAAGTGGTCAAGTCTAAAGAAGACTTGACTTACCTGAAAGCTCTATTATATCTATAGTACACATGTGTAAACAACTAGAATAGGGGTAATAGGAATAAAAGTGTAAAAATCATAATAGTGGATGCTTTTGAGGTATTTGTCAAAACTGCTTAAAGTTGCAACTTATAGCAGATCTCATATGAGATTCAGGTACAGTTTCCAATGACATCTGATCTCATGATCTAGATAGAGGATCTTATCTGTGGCAGAGATCCAGATAGATTTTCTTAACCTTGCTGCTGCCATGCTTCTTTTATATCTCTGATCCTGTATGCTTCCCTTTTATTCTTCCACATCCTCATGATATAATCTTCTCTTTCATTCCTATCCCTTAATCCATGAGGCTGCTGCCTTACTCCTTATCCCACTCCATGCCTTTATCTTCCTTTATCTATAGCTGAGTAATTACTGTTATTGATGTATATAGATAGTAGACCTTAGAGTAGGTCTTCTATACTTGGTCTGTGCACAGACCCTGGCAATATATAAGGCAGCGGATCCAAGCTGGGTTTTTCCCAGTCTTGCTCTCTTGCTCTTTTAGCTGGCTATATAGAATACCACTTCCTGCTGGCTGCTGGTTTATACAAAAGTAGTGGTCTTATCTTTCTCTTATTCATCTAGTTAGGGGCCACTAGCTAAAATCCTAACCAGTTTCATGGAATAGGCTAGGATCATTCACCTAGGTAGCTCAAGTATCAAGAATAAGATGGAAGACCTTATAATAAGCAAGCCATTCCTAAAGAATGAAGTTGGCATTAGCAAGGTATCATATAGCCTCTTGATACTTATTGATATGTGCTGATATATCACCACCACTCAGTATGTAATGGATAAGATGGCAGATCCAGTAGATAATGAATCCAGTTCCAATCTGGCTAAATTCAGCAGCAAGAAGCTCCCAGGCTTCATTTGTTGTATTCAAATGAGTGATTTTGACTACAAGATTTGCCTTAATGCATTCAGTAATTGATGCCCATGCAGTATTATCCATTTTGCACCAAATCTGTTATTGTGCTGGGTCAGAGGGCTAAGTTATAAGTCATGGTGCCATTTACAATCTCTAGTAGGGCATAAAACCCAAGTGCCTTTTTTATATGGTAAGCCCATACAAAGTAGCCAGTCTTATTGAAAAGATGGTCTTGTTCAACACATGGAAAGAAATAACTGGAATTAGATGGCATATCCCAGGATGTGGGAATTGGTACTGATTATGGAGTATTGGCTTAACCAGACATGATAGCACAGAAGAATGAGGTTTAAGTGCAAAGTAAGTATTTGATGAATTCCTTTGTTTTGTGTTAGGCCACAGGGCTCATAACCTAATGGAACTAAGGACTCAGTCAGAATGGAGAAATGACTGACATTAGTATCTAATGGAACTAAGGACTAGATATATGTCAGTGAATGGTACTGTAGCTTTATAGTGAGCTCATGCATACCTCAGTCGGAATGGAGAAACGACTGAGGATGCAGTGGGAAATGAGATATGGTATTAAGGAGAAGCGGAGCTGTCATATGCTAATATGTTGGGTAGGCAACAAGGAATTGATGCTGTCATAGTGAAATGGAGAGCTGTAGCGTATGGAAATTGTACCATAATCAACATAGAGCAGTTCAGCTGCAGCACTCCGCAGTACAAAAGTACACGCTTGAATACTAACAAACACTGGACACCCATATATTAGATGTGCATGCGACATGAAATGAAGACTGCTTACTGCTTGCCGTGCAGTGCAGCTACCTAATCGGTTAGATATGGATCCTGCTTTAGCCACCTTTCTCTCTCAAAAAGGAACCCTAACTGCAGTATGTTAGACAGGTGCACACGAGCAGGTGCATGTGAGCTAAAACTACTCTTAAAGAATGTGGCAACTACAAGATATCCAACGTCCGTATCTTCTCTACAAGGTAGCGTGGCGGAACCTCCTTGAGTAGCCGCACGATGATAGGGTGATCACATGCAACACGCTCTCGTTGTGGGATAGAGGCGCAAGTAAGAGCGCTCCAAAAGGCTGTCTGAGACGAGCGAATAGCCGTAACGCTCTGGTAAGGTTGTCGAGTGAAGGGGATACGGCGTGGGGAGTAGTAGGACGTGTGTCAAACTCGCCAGCCTCATCCTCGTCGAGTGGGGTGAGCGGTTCGAGATCATCCGAAGTTGGATCGCCAGAAGGAGTGGTAGGATCAAGGAGGCAACGAATCCATGGATGCACAAGCACCAGATTATTGATTATTACAGCTAGACAAGTCCTCTGTTGTCTCGATCAGGATGTTCCCCAGTGCGGATGTCATAACACGAAATATATGCTGCGAATCGCCACTCAAAGTCAATAATCCTCTTAGCGGAAACACGATGCAGGATAAGCTCATGCGGCGGCTGAAAAGGCGCGGGGTCGGGAGACTAACAAGACGATCGTATAGCATCATTGCTGAGCTGAGATATCCTGGTGATGTCCGTAGT
>JBBPJW010000907.1:0-18721 GCA_038088935.1 Pulveroboletus aff. viridisquamosus
ATCTTATTGGAGATCTGCCACATCATGTGACTAACATCTGGTACAGGGAAAATACTCTGATATTAAGAACTTAGCCTTAGCCTAGAGTTATTCTTATAAGGCAACTCATTCACACGATCACATGCTCCTGGTCACATGACTATGCAACCATTTGCATCACATGCTCAACAGTTCTTATGGTTACATGCTATGAACCATCATGTTCACTAGAGGTGTAACAAGAAGGATTGCACCTGTTTAACAGTATGTGATTGGGGCCATTCTGTGATAGCCTTAGTCTTATTCTTTACCCCCTTTTTAGATACAACAGAATCCACTTCTTGTTAAGCAAAATGGCATTTAAATGGTTTAAGAAATAAATTGTGATCTTGAAGTTGACAAAGTACTTCTTGCACTACTTGATAGTGCTCATTCTTAGTTTTCTCCTTGGTAAAAATGATTATGACATTAATGTAGACAAGAAATTCTGCCCAAAGGTCAGCAAAAATGTCATTTACCATGGCTTGAAATGTTTCTGGCAAATTGCACATGTTAAAATACATTACAAGCAGTTCATATGTGTCAAAAGAAGTAGTAAAGGTGCCCTTCCATTTATTACCTTCTTTTATGCAAATGTTATTGTAATCCCATCTCAGATCTAGGGTTATAAAAATGTCAGCTTCCTTTAAATAATCAATGAGTATAGAAATAAGCAGTAATGAATAACTGTTCTTTATTGTGGCATTAGTGAGATACTAATAATTGATTACCATCTGCTTTCCTCCATCCTTTTTGCCAATAAAGAACACTGGAAAAGTCTATGGTGATTTTGATGGTCAAGTATATCCTTTTACTGTTTTCTTAGCAATAAATTCTCAAACTTCCTTTAACTCAGCATTAGCTAGAGGAATAATACAACCTTTCTTTGATATAAAGTCATCCTTAAGGTCTACTGCATGACCCCAGAGCTTCTGGGTAGGCATTCTTTCTGATTGCTTTTGCAAGAATATGTTCAAAAAGAGCAACACCTCTTGTGGAAGTTTTTTATGCAAATCTTGATTTTCTGCTATATTTACATTTAGTATTTGACACTGGGTAGAGCACTGAGGGAAAGTGATGGTCTTTTTAACATAATCTATATCTGGATTGTGTCATTTAAACCAATTATATCCTATTAACAGGTTAATAGATCTCAAATGTGATATCATTTCTTGAATACATTCTTGGTGCCATTTTTCATCTTTGTCTTTTATGAAAATATAGAGTATGACATATTATGTGATATGCCCAATGGTTCCTTTGATTCCATCAGCATTATAAATCATCAGTGATTTACCAATAGGCTTTTTGTAGAGCCCATGCTTCCAGACAAATTTTTGATCTATAAATGTTAAGAATGCTCTGGAATCTACAGTTGCATCAGTTAAACCACATGTTTGAGCTCTTAAACCATTTATTCCTTTGTTTCTCCAAGTATTTTTACACCAAATTTTAATTCATCATGTTTTTTCCAATTGAAGATTTGGTCTAGGGTTTTTTATTCTAAATCCAAGTCTGAGTAAAGATAATTGTCAGTATTTCTTATGGAAGGAATTAAGCACCCATGAGCTGGGGCCATGCTCATTGAAGACATCTTCCTGGCATAAAAACAATCAACATTGGCCTGTAGGCAATTTGATACAAACTTAGAAAAAGACTGAGTATTTGGAAGTATAGTATCTGGTTCCCTGCACTTCCTTTCCCTTTTCCCTGCTGCTTTTCATTCTCAAATACATCTTGGAAGTAGGCTTGTGCCTTTTCCATTGAACCCCATGAAGCAGCTGGAATTTCTTAAAAGCAGGCTGCATCTGCCATATTGTAAACCAGTCCTATGGCCTCCAGTTCAGCTGTATACCAACTGTTTTCATCTGGGGGAGAGAATTCCCCAAATCTAATCAGCTGGACCTGTTGTTGATGCTGTTAAATTGGCTGCATTGGCTGAGAAGGAAAACAAGGGAGAATTATTATGTGAGCAAGGTTTTGGAGTGCCCTGCAATTTCTTGCCATGTGGCCAATCTTACCACAGTTGAAACATGTAAAAGGAGGCCTGGTGGGCCTTGTCTCTTGATGATCTATCTTCATAGGGGCCCCTCTACCAGGCTAAGTCCCTATAACCATAAAATAAGGAGAAGAAGGACAGTTTGAAGGTGGATAAGGAGAATGCTGCTGAAAACAGTTCTGCAGATTAAAGCAATTGGGGGGTGGCCCTTGGATTCTAAATAAGGGTTGTTCTATCATTATTTTCTCAAATGTTCAGCCCACTTGTCTGAAACAAGTGAACATATTGAGATATTGCCTATTGTCTCTGCTCTGAAGAGCTACCTGCAAATAGACCTGATAGTCAACCACCTGTTTTAACAACTCAATTGCATGGTTGTTGTCCACCTCTGCTTCCTTTTGTAAGAGATCAAACTTGTTAAGAAACTTATTAATCTTTTACCCTTGATGCTTAAGAGCTTGTAACTCTTTCAAGCTCTGATGCATCAACTTCTCAATCTGAAAGTGGCCTTTTATCTTGTTTTAAAGCTCTAGCCATGACAGTCAAGCTGTATCTCTGAAGGGTTGTCTTGTGTTCCTTCTTGAAACAGCTGCTGGCCATTCTGTCCTTATGTCTCAATGCTGAACTAGTAAACACAATCCTATAGCTGTGGTTTTGGACTAGGCCCACAGTGAACTAGGTAAAAGAAATAAGGAAGAAGAGTCAAGTGCCTTGTATAAAGCCCTAAGAGCTCAAGTATGCAAGACTGGGGAATTTCAGCTTGTGCCAGCCCTTTATATATGTTACAAGTTGATGCACAGACCATGTAGGTCTGTCCTACCCTAAACTATAGTACAGTAAGCAGACCAATAGCAGAAAAGGAGCAAGTATCTTAGCAGTACCTCATGGTAACTGCCAGATAATGATGTCATGGTCTGAAATGTTCTAGAATGTGCCATGTGAAGAGGTAAAGAGGTGAAAGTGTAAGGGTTTCCAGGGTCATGTGATGTGAAAAGTGAAAAATGATTATAATACTTCTGTCCTGCCAAATATGCTGATTCTGTTACATATCTTGCACAACCACTACTTTCACATCATGTGATCATGGGAACAATACTCCTTTTCAGGTAACCCTAGTCTGGGGCTTGGCTATTTCCTACAAGTACCTTATGGTCAATGGTCACATGACTAAGGGATCTGGAATCTTCCCAGAATCTGCCCATGGATCTTCCCTATTAAGATCTAGTTATATCTCCTTGGATCTAATGGACCCTTGAATTTACATCTATAATTGCATCTGTGGCAGAGATCCCTGTTCTCATGTGCAATCACAATCTTCCATTATGAGTCTAGACCTTGATACTATTATGCATCATGCATAATCACCACTTTTATATCATGTGATCATGGGAGATATACTCCTATTTAGGAAACTCTAACTTGGAGCTTGACTATTTACAAGTACCTTTATGGTCAGTGGTCATGTGACATGGAATCTGGGATCTTCCCAGGATCTGGCCTGGATCTTCTCTATCAAAGATCTTGATGTATCTCCTTGAATCTGACAGATCTTGGATTTGCATCTATAATCTCATTATATCTGTGGCAGAGATCCCCATTCTCATGTTTACCCTGACCTTCCATTATAAGTCTTCTCTTCTCTTTCATTCTACCCCTTGATTTATAAGGCCACTGCCTTATTTCTTCATTTCTGCTCCATGCCTCTTTCTCTCTTATTTAATAGTGCACTCTTACTACTAGTGGTGTCCATAGTTAGCAGTAGCTTAGGGTAGACTTAGTGTAGATGGTCTGTGTGCCACCCTGGGCCATATATAAGGGGCAGGTATGGGTAGTCAAATCTCTTCAGATTTGATTACTTTGTACTTTGCTTTAAGCACTTCTTTGAATTCCAGCCCTTTTCAAGATCTAGTCCTTAGTTACTCAAGTTCAAATCTCTTTTGAGTTCTTCTTCATTGCTCTACTCCTTGATTGCTTCTCTTAGAGCTTCCTTTAGGGTTCTTTTCAGTGTTTTTCCTTACCTCCATTATCTAGATGTAGCCTCTGGAATCCAGAGTCATAACAGGTACTGCTTTCTTTAAAAGAGTAGAGGATCTAAGGGTGCAAAGTCTTATAGAGGCAAATTCCCTGGTTCATTTGATCTTCTTTAATCTATCTGCCTAGATAATGTGAATTTTTCTTTTTACCAAATGTGCAATTAAGATGTTGCAATGCTATACAACCTCAAACTTTCTTTGTAAAGCTTTTCTCTCAGCCTTGTTCTTTTAATAACAATGTTGGCATCTTATGGTCTTTTTTAATACCTGGTTTATCTTTTCTTAAGTGCACTGATCCAAATATCACTCCTTGGCTTTCTGGTCTGCAAGTCTTGCCCTAAAGTGGCCAGTTTTTATCAAATTTCTCTTTTCTCACTGCAATGGATAACTCCTTCTATAAACAAAGAAAAACAATTTAATGTGCTTAGTCTTGAGCTTAGGATGAATAAAAAGGGGATGTAAAGGGATAGCTTTGAGCAAGTGTTATGCACACTAAGTTTAATATGCCACAAGCTCAGAAAGAAGATCAAGGAGAGTATCAAGTTAACATGAGTAAAATACAAGTGCTTAAAGCTAAGAAGCTTTGAGATGCTATGCTACAGTTTATATATGTTATAATCACTTTTTCATTTTCACATCACATGACCCTGGGAAACTCTTACCATTTCACCATTTCACATCTTCACATTTTATACCTTCACACTTTACATTCTAGAACATTCCAGACCATGATATCATAACCTGGCAGTTACAATAAGGCATTGCTAAGGTACTTGCTCTCTTATTGCCATTGGTCTGCTTACTGTAGCATAGTTTAGAGCAGACCTGGATTACATGGTCTGTGCACTTACCTGTATCATATATAAAGGGCTAGCACAAGCTGGGTATTCCCCAGTCTTGTGCACTTGAGCTCTAGGGCTTTATACAAGGCACTTGACTCTTTCTCATATTTCCCCTTTTGCCTAGTTCTCTGTGGCACTAGCACAAAACCATAGCTCTTTAGGATCTTTTGTTTATTGGTTAGCACAAGATACAAGGATAGGATGGCTACTGCCATTTCAATATTGGCTATAGTATGGTGCACAGACCATGTTTCTGATAGGAAAGTTCCCATATATGAGGCATAGGGATCAAAAGAAAGAGAAGCATCAGTGAAAACCATCAAGGGTCCCAGCTTTTGAAATGGAAGAGAAAAGATAGAAATTAAAATTAAAATTAAAATTAAAAAACTCTGCAGGATCTAAAGGCATGAGGCTAACCCTATGCCCTAAGTCATGTAACTTATTACATGCCCTGAGATAAGATAAAAGATTAGATAACCACATGGAGAAGATAAGATAAGATTACATAATCAAGAAAAAAAAAGTGTGTCATAACAAACACTCTAATGGAGCTTGGCTTATGGAAAGTAATATACTCCAGAGACTTTCTTGAAAGTCTAGAGAAGGTCTGGAAAAAGTTGAAGGTAATTCTTGCTGGAATGAATGGAACTTGGCTTTATCTTATATGATATGCCCTTGCATATCCCAGTGTCCTGATTTGCAGAGTGGTTAGAGAAAGGGAGAAGAGCAGTCTCATAGCTCAATACAAGGGACAAGTGAGATAAGAAGCATTAAGCATAGTTATAATAAAACTAAGTCCATTAGAATTTTCTTAGGAATTCCATTAAGGCCTGAAGTTACTCCAGGATAATATGGAGATTCAGAGAGTAAGCTTAGAAGCTTAGTCAGAGTAAAAATGAAGTCCAGACAGGGGGGTGTTTTTATCAATATTCAAACTACATGTTATGGATCTAGATCAATAGCAAGAGAAAACCACCTTGGAAGGTGCTTAAAACTGGGGAAACAAAAGAATGGCAGCCTAGAGAAGGCACTAGAAAACAAGGTAAACAAGTAAACAAGTGCTCTAGACTGGGAAACCAGTCTATACCCTTGCCCCTTTATATATTGCTATAAAATGTGCATGAACCAGGCCATAAGAAGTACATGAGATAGCTGGTGTACAGAAAACAATGCTAAATAAGGAAATAGGGCAATGGAAAACTAAATAGGAACCAATGGCAAATAGGGAGTAATTAGTAAAAGAAAGCAAGACAAAGGTAAAATATGACATCAGAGGACTAGATTATAACATTAGAGAAAGTCTAGACTATAATAAGGTAAAAGATAAGATAAGATTTAAAAAAGCGGTCAAAGTTAGTAAGTAGTAAAGAGAACTTAGCTTAGGGTAAGAATAAAAAATAGCCCCTAGCTAAGTAGTGCCAGTGTATAACACTACAGTACCATACAGGAGTTAAAGTACTTATATTTCTAAAGTAACAAGGAATATAAGCAAGAAGTGAAGATAAGACTGGAGTTGTCTTAAAAATAAGGACAGGTACCAATGCATTTTGGAGATAAATGAAAATATCAGCAATAACAGTGTCAAGGCATGTCAGACTAAACCAAAATGTAATGGGAAATATAAGAGGCAAGACAGGAAAGTAACAGGAACAGAAGCAGAGGAAGGCACAGAGTTATAATAGAGTGGTCCAGAGAGGAAAAGGAGAAAAGTAAGATGTTCTAAGTAACTGAAAATGCAGCAAAGCTAAAATAGAATAAAGCAGACAGGGAATAAAGGGCAAGAACAACTGTAGTAATGCTAGTGCAGGAAAAACATGAGCATAGTGAGTCAAAAGGATCAGTAGGAACTGGGTTAGAATTGGATTCAAAATGCAGGATATTACACTTTCACTACTACTTCATTTCACTCCAGTTGTGCTTGTGCTTTCCCTGCATTACCAATACTACAGCTGCTCTATGTTATAATGCACATTTTCCCCTTTATTTTATTTTTTACCCTGTTGCATTTCCCTTTAACTCTTCACATGTTCACATCATGTGACTATGTCACCCCTTCACCATGTCATCATGTCACATCTTCACCATTTCACATTTCATACCTTCACCACTTCATACTTCACTAGATCTAGGCTAATCTAGCCTATGATCTCATACCATCTGTTTTCCTTATGTATTTCTAGACTTTTACTCTCTTTCTGCCATTGGGCAGCTTACTGTACACTATCATAGGGCAGGGCATACTCTCCTGGTCCATGCTTAAGATGCAATAGTATAAAAGGGGTTCAAGTCCAAGCTGGAGTCTTCAGTCTTGTGCACTTGAATCTCTAAGGTTTTTACAAGTTTCTTGACCCAAATTCTTCTTTCCTAGTTCTTCTAGCCTCTAGATCAAAGGTTAGGCTTCAGCAGAATCCCTAGCAGTAGCAGGAGCACATACCAAGGCTATAGGTATAGTTGCTCAAAGTCTTGCAGTGTAATACTCTAACCCTCTATTCCATTTTCACTCTATTCTGTTTTTAGCCTTGTCTTATTTTCAGTTATTTAGTACAACTTTATTTCTACCTTGTTCTTTGTGGACTATTCTGCTTTATTGTTATGGTACCAACCTAACATGATGGTCAACACATGACTGTGGAAACTGTAAAGCATGTGATGCAACTGGTCATGTGCCAGAAGCATGTGATCATGCAAATGAGTAGCCTTATAAGGTTAACCCTAGGCTAAGGTCTAAGTCCATCTCAGAGTATTCCCATGCATTGGTATCAGATCACTGATGTGGCAGATCTCAGATGAGATCAAGATCATTAGATCTGTGGCAGAGATTCAGATGGGATCTCCTTAGCCTCATGGTAGCCATCCCATATTCATATCTGTAAGCCAGTGCACTTCCCTTCCATTCTACCCACATCCTCATGGTGTGCACCCTCTTCTACCATCCTGTATCTGCAAGGCCACTGCCTTACTTTTCATGGTTGCTCCATGCATTCCTTATCTATTACTTAGGGTCTTAGAGCTACTTACACTATTGGTGACCATAGATAGCATACTTTAGGGTAGACCTCCTGTACATGGTCTGTGCACACTGATCAGCAATATATAAGGCAGGGGGTGCAAGCTGGAGAAATCCAGTCTTGCTCTCTTATGACCTAGGCTAGATCTATAGCTCTAATCTAAGGCTTCAATCCAAGAAGGATCTCCCTTCAGCTCTCTCTGCTGTCTGGCCATTGGTTTATACACAGGGGCCCAGGGTCTCACTTTTCTCTCTTGCTAAGTTAAGGGCCACTTGATCAAAAGCCTCAGCAGGTATTTAGGACAGGACTAGGAGCATCCACCAAGGATGTCATGAGTATTAAGATAGGATGGGTAGTCACTTGTAACATTTATCTTCATACTCTCTTCCACTCTTGTTTATTTTATGTTCCTATTTTGACTCTTGTATCTTCTTACCATCTTTTAGTTTCAGGCTAACATGCCTTGATGCTAACATTGCTGACATTTTCATTTGTCTCTAAGATGTATTGGCACCTGCCTTTGCTTTTAAGACAACTCTAGTCTTATTTTCTCTTCTTGCTTAGATCTTTTTGCTACTCTGGAACTATAAGTAGTATAACTCCTATATGATACTGTAGTTTGAATATTAATAAAAATACCCCTGTCTCAAGTTCATTCTCACTTTAACTGAGCTTCCAAGCTTACCCTTTGTTATACTAGGCCTGAGTAGGGACTAATATAGACCTTATAGACTAGGGCTAGGGAAAAGGCTTAACAATGATCAGCCAAGAGACTAAGATAATGGTGCAAATGCAGGATGGCACCAGAATCCCACAGTAAAGTTGAATATGAGACTAGGATGCTGGGGACTAGTTAAAGATTAAGATAATGCTTGCCAATAAAGGTTATAAGTGGAACTTCCTGAAAAGAGTGACTGAGAGTTCCAATGATATCTGAGAGAGTAAAATGAAATGAAGTGATATTAAGGCAGAAGTAGTGTAAGGAACATGGAGGAGAAAGTATGTTACTTATATGAAGAGAAATAAGGTTGGGACTCAATTGAATGAGTTAGAACAAGTAACTAATGGTGACCAAGTAATCTGTGTGAAAACAGATGAAATATGATGAAAGCAGAGTATAAGTAATATCTGCTGACTGAGAAAAATGTTCTGGAATGAAAGAAGTCTAAAGATTCCAGAATGCAATAATGAAGCATTCAAAACATGCAAAGTCCAAAGCTAGAACAAGAGAAAAGAAAATAATGGACTAATTGTAATACCCTCTAAACCTCTGGTTCACTTTAGAGTAACTCCAGGGCTTGATGGAATTCTTAAGGAAATCCTAAGAGCTTGTTCTTATTATAACTAGGCTTGACAATCCTCATCTTGCCTGTTCTTCATGTTAAGCCATGAGACTGCTCTTCTCCTTCCCTCTAATCCCTTTATAAATTGAAACATTGGGTTATGCAAGGGCATATTACATAAGATGAAGCCAAGTCCTGTCCAACCCAAGAAAAGCTCTCTTTGACCTTCCAGAATCCCTAGACTTCTTTAGAAGCCCCCAGAGCTATGCTCTACCCATAGATTAAATATTATTAGTAGGCTTAATCCAGGAATTTATTCTGCAGCTCTCCCTCACTGTTACTTTGAACCCTAATAGTATCTCACACCTAGAGTTTACCCCCTATATCCTCCCTATAGCCTAGAAGCATGCTTGACTTAGAATATCTTTTAGTACCCCAGAATTAGATCTGACAGTAAAGCAACTAGGTTGCTATAAGTCACAACTTTAAGCAGTTTTGACAATAACTGTCTATATATTTTGCCATGTTAGGCCAATAAAAAGAGTGACAAATAAGATGAAGAGTTCTTGACCAATCACCATGCCCTGCCACAGAAGAGTTATGATACAACTGAATAGCTTGTTAATAAAGAGCTTTAGAAACAAAAATGGTGCTAGTTTCTGTGTGAATTATGTAACCTTGATCTGCATTATAATAGTCTTAGCATATATTAAAGAGCCCCATCTGTGGACACAGCTGAGATTGGGCTTCTACTCAAAAGCAGCCTTATACAGCATAAGGCTATTTAAGACTTTGATAAATGTTCAATTTTTTAGCCAGATAATGTTATGCATTCAGTGAACATGATAGTCTCTAGCACATAACTGTGGGAACTTCAGAGCATGTGATGTGAATGGTTGCATAGTCATATGATCAAGAGCACATGATCATGCAAACAAATAGCCTAATCAAGGTTAACCCTAGTCTAAGGCTAAGTCCTTTATATTTAGAGTATTCTTCTGCATAGGTATTGATCATGTGATGTGGCAGATCTCAGAAGAGATCCAGATATAGTCCCTGATGACATCTGATCTCATGATCTAGATAGAGGATCTAATCTGTGGCAGAAAGTCTAATGGATCCCCTTAGTCTTGCTACTGCCATGCTTTATTTATATCTCTAATTCTGTGTGCTTTCTTTCCATTCTCCCACATTCTCATGGTATAATGCTCTCTTTCATTCTTATTCTTTGATCCATGAGGCCACTGTCTTACTTCTTATTCCCACTTTATACCTTTAGCTCTTCTTATCTATAGCTAAGCAGTTACTGCTATTGGTGTCCATAGATAGTAGTACCTTAGGGCAGGCCTCCTATACTTGGTCTATGTACAGACCCCAGCAATATATAAGGCAGGGAGTGCAAGCTGGGTTTTTCCCAGTCTTGCTCTATTTGATCTCTTAGCTGGTTATATAGGATTTCATTTCTTGCTGGCATTGGTTTATATAAAGAGTAGTGGTCTTATCTTTTTCTCATTGTCTACTAGCTAAAAGCCTTACCAGTTTCCAGGATGGGATTAAAAGTGTTTACCAAGGTTATTCAAGTTCCAAGCATAGTGTTATGCACTTAGCACAAACTGATAGTGGGACTCACTTGCCATAACAAGATAAACTCTAGGCTAGGTTTGATTTATTATATTAGAGTATTCCCTGCTCATAGTGATAGTCACATGATTGTGGCTGGATCTCAGATGAGATCTTAGATCAATATCAATGATATCTGATCTAACAGATCTAGATTAGGATCTAATCTGTGGCAGAGATCTAGATAGATCTTCTTAGCCTCAAGGTTGCCATGTCTAAGTCATATCTGCTGTCCCTGAGCTTTCCTTCCATTCTCCCACATTCTCATGGTTATGGTTCTCTTTCTCCATTTCTAATCCATGAGGCCACTACTTTATACCTTACTCATTGCCCCATGCCTTTTCTTATTTAGCAGATATGAGTGGTAACTGCTATTGATGTCCACAGATGGTAGATTACTAATCCTGTACTTTGGCTATGCCTCCTGGCAATATATATATAGGATAGGCAAGACCTGGAGTCTCTCCAGTCTTGATTATGTGTATTATACTCCCCTTTACCTAAGCACTTCAGTGTTAACTTGGGTTCTTCCTTCTCTTTATGTTTAAGCACCTAGTCTTGGTATTAACTTGGGCTACTTCCTTTCAAGACTCACAAGCCTAGTTTGGGGCCACTAGCTTAAAAGCCCTCTTGTTGTTTTACCATTGCTTTCACATACCATTTCACATCAATATTCAGATTGTACTCTTGTGATGCATAACAGATAGGACAGAAGATCCTGTTTTAGATAACATGTTAGGCTACTTTGCCCCATAGAAACTTCAGCAAATTACTTGCATAAAAAAAGACACAAACATGCTTGAAAATTGTCCAATTGAGTTATTTAGCAACACCATTGTGCTGGAGAGTGTCAGGTGCAGTAAAATGATTGGCTATTCCCTGGTAGTGCAGGTATGTGATGAATTCTTTCCCTAGGTATTTACTGCCATAGTTAGAGTAAGCAGTTTTATCTTTGTGGTAAGTTGCCAATCAAGTCAAGCCTCAAAAAAGTGGTAGGCTTTGAAGATCTAACTCTTTTAACAGAGGAAATATAGATAAGTGAGTCATAAGTAATTATTAGTAAATGTTACATAATAGTAATGGTTACCTAGAGTTATAATTGAGGCAGGCTGCAAAACATTTAATCAAATAAGCACTTCAACTAATGCCACATGCTTTCCCTTACAAACCTTTGCAACTGATTTGTAAGCTGTCTTTGCATACATGCAAAACTCACAGAAGATGCCATCTTCCTTCAATATATTAAACTTCAAGCCACTGACCAAGCCTTTTTTCACAAGGCTTCAAGCAATGAATAGGGCAATGTGTCTATATTAACAGTGCAGCTCCATAACTGTCACAGTTTCACCAGCAGTATTTGTGATTTCATGGTCATACACAACTTGATGTAGGCCCTACAAGATATATGGGATCCTTCCAATCATTTTGCTGTCTGATCTGCAGATAATATAGAAACTGTTGGCAAATGTTATTGAAAGCTCAAGCTTATCAAGACAACTGATGGACACCAGTATATATTCTATCTCCAAACTTCAGTAAGTTTTAATTTAATGGAGTTATACCCATTTGATACCTCAATAATCATATTACCAACACTGGCTATGACAAATTTCTAATTATTTGCAGCAGTAAACAACTTGTTTGAGATATTCACAAAGTTCTTGAAGCTCTCACAATATAGAAAGATATGGCATATGAAACCAGAATTAAAAAGTATAACCTGGCAGGGATAAGTGCATTCATCAATTGTTTTCATAACAATATTCTTATAATTCTTATCTAGGGCAGCACAATTGATGGATATCTTGTTCTTGACTAACAGTGCTCTGGCCTCCTTCAGATTCTAAATATCCTCAAAAATGTCTTCATTAGTGACTAAGAACCAATCCAGTATATCATTATCTTTTTTAGCTTCTGACTTTATAGAAAACAAGCTAGAAATCAGCATATCATTGCTAGAGTTGTCTAGGATGCTAAAGATGCTATACTTCAAGTTAGTGTCTTTATTCATGACATTTGCAATATTGCTTACAGTAGACTTCTTTTCTCCACTATTCTTTCTATAAAACACAGCTAAATGCATTATAGAGCTGCATTCCCAGCACTTTGATGGGCTACACTTCCAGCTGCCACACTTACCCTTATTGGAAAAAGATGCTCTCTTTTGGCTATGTGAAGAAATTAATGAGCTGATAGCCATTGCCTAGTCTCTATCACAATCTTTGCCATCAAAGTAATGCAAATACTTCACTTTCTGGCACTCTGCTTCTTCCATGATAATGGAAATAAGCATATCAGAATTGAGGGTTCTAATAGAACTAAAAAGGTGAGCAGCAGTAAGTTAGCTTAAAGTAAAATTGGTGAGTAAGCTCAGGAGAGATTTGATAATGGTATACCAGTAATCTGTTTTGTTAATAATAACACCAATGGCCACTAATTCCTTCCTTTTAGTTCACAGCCCATTAAAAAACTGGCAGACATTACCTTCTTTAGCCAGTTTTGATTCCAAAAACTACATATGCAGGTCCATTTGTGCATATGCTCCCTTTTCTGTGTACTTCTTCATTATCTTAGCCCATAATCCAGTGACACTCATTTGCTTTTGAATGTGCAAAGCAGTCAAGTCAGGAATTTACTGGATAAGTGAGTGTTTGACCATTTGTTTATTCTTTAACCACTTATTTATTTCATCCTGCTGATCCATGATTATCAGAGGCACATGACTAGACCTGATGGTGGTGCCATTGAAATGGCCCTATAGCTTCTTGGCCTCAACAGCAACCTGGAAGTGGAAAGCAAAAATGGCCCAGTTCATGCCTTTGACTTCAAGTTTTGGCACATTACTGGAAAGGATGTCAGTGGAGATGGGTACAACAGTGGTCATTGTGGTGAGCTGCAAATTTCTTAATGCACAGAGAAATCAGGGCTCATAACCTGTTAAGTTTCTAGGCTGATTGGACAGGCACACAACTGTTAGGAAAGTGGGCACTCAGTCATGTGCAAAGCAACAGACTAATATTCATATCTACCTGTTAGAAAAGCAGGCACTGTGTCAGGTAAGATAAAGTAAGTGATGTGGAAGCAAGGAGCTCACCTCAGTCATGTGCAAAGCAATGAACTGAGGTGCTCTGAGCTCAAAAGATACATTATATATATGAAGTAATGTATCATATGATTGAATGATCAAAGTTCTGACAGCGTGCTGCCAGAGCGAGATAGTAGCAAATGAGATACATATGCGAGATAGTAGTAAAGGGGCCCTCCGGGACTGAGACACCTCCCGGACATGTGATGCTGCAGCCCGCATGCGCACAAGCTAGGTATGGCGCATTTTGTGTTCCTAGCTATGTGTGTGCTTGATATTCTAACACGATCACGATTAACCGAGCTCAGAAAGGATATGCAGGAAATGCAAGAACAGTCATATATCTAAATGTGCCATGCACTGAATGGACGTGCCGACGTAGAATTCTCTTCTGTGTTATAGGAAATGTTCACATGGAGTTTGAGTGGGGCAATCTAAAAAACGTGAGATGATTTGTGCATGGTACGTTGCAAACCATGACCAGGTGAGAGTCGTCCACACAGTGAGTCGAGCCCTGCAGTCGAGACATGGCCAAACTCAACCAATGAAAGTGAGGCATGTTTTGAGGATCTTGACTGCTTGTGTAACGGGGTCAATGTGGGAGTGGGAGTAGGCACCAGCGTGAACAGACCATATTAAGAATAAGGGTAGAGCTTTACTACATTGACGCGGTAAACCGAAACACCTTGCTTCTCGACACTTCAACACCAACGATTGTGTAGTATTCGTGAGGATGTCATCAATGAATGCTGGTATGTGGTAGCTTTGAGGCGCAATTTAGAGTAGGCTGATAATTCCGTTAGACCAAGCAATGGTCCTTGACACCAAGTCCAACTCAATGCAAGCGGTCTATTTCCACCCCGACGGAAAGCATCTCTTGGGCGGGGGTGAAAACGGGATTGAACGATGGAAAATTGAAGATGGTCAACAGGTTGGACTGCAACGAGTGGACTTGTTGGCCATTTCTGTGTCAAAGAACGAAAAGTGGATTGCGTGTGGCACTTGGAGTGGGGCAATTGTGTGGAATGCAAGGATGGACAAAAAGGTCTTCGAGGTGGAGGACAACAATTTCGTGGGTGCAATTGACGTCTCTCCTGATTCGACGAAACTTGCCACTGGGACGAGTCGACATGATACCCAGAGAGTGTACACCTGGAGCATCCCAGGCGGAGAGAAACTTGTCGGCCCCCTCCTACACGATGGTGCAGTCGCTGGAATCAGATTCTCACCAAATGGCGACCGCATCGCTACTGCCTGCTCTGCTGGCCCGGTTCACATCTTTGACACTCTCAGCGGTGATGAAATCATCACCATCGAGGCCAGCATTCCCAGTAGAATGGATTCAGTCATTGCAGTTGTATGGTCAAGCAATGGTCGCAAGATTTATTCAACATCTGACAAGAAAATTGAGTGTTTTGACATCTCTGGGTCTCTGCTTGAGGAGTCACCGGTTCTCGTTGATGATGACGATGATATCTATTCTATCGCTTTATCCGCGAATGGCAAATTCATCGTCGCCGTTGCGGAGCGTCAATCAATCTTATTCCTGGATTCTTCAACTCTGGCTCGCATTGGTCTTATTATTGAGGGTGGCCGGTCACAGGCGATTTCCATTTCACCAGACAATGGCTATCTTGCAACTGGACTTCCAAACGGGAAGATCGAGATCCATGATCTCGCCAAAATTCTCCCTGAAATTTATGGTCCATTCCATGTAGGTACAGTATTTGTGCCGTCATTTTCTCGCACTGTGCCATATTCTATCACTAAGGAAATTTTTCTAACTACACGTACGACAGGAAGATCCCGGGGAATCTAGCCCACTGGATTCCAGTGGTCATGGTGAGGACATTGATGGCCTTCTCGAGGTACCAGTTCCTTTTCCTTCCCTGTAAATTGGGTTTCTTACAATGGCCTAGCACGAGGTGCCATCGACTACATCAGGTCCTCAATTCAATTACGATGAGGTTGGTGGTCATTACATTCCTTCTTTTTTGTGCTGACATTTCCCGAGCCGCCGTCCCCGACGTTTGACCATCTCAAGGAGGATGGGACATCACCAGCCCATGCCCACACTGTAGAACCACCACAAGGCCACTCG
Source organism: Pulveroboletus aff. viridisquamosus (assembly GCA_038088935.1). Lineage (NCBI taxonomy): Eukaryota > Fungi > Basidiomycota > Agaricomycetes > Boletales > Boletaceae > Pulveroboletus > Pulveroboletus aff. viridisquamosus. The sequence goes on from JBBPJW010000907.1 coordinate 15,990, forward strand.
ATGTTCAAAAGGTGGCGACAAAGGACGGGCAACAAGGATGTCACTTCACATCACTCTGCTCGACTTTTTGGAAAATTGCGCCAGCGCGCCGATTACCGATCACCTTCCCACTCCCCCACGAGGGCAGTTAACAAAAATGAGAGACCTTCAAGGATGGCTGCAGCTGAACGTAAGCCGGTGCGTGCTCTTCCTTAGTAAAGGATCGGGTGCGGTGGTATCTAACATATCATCTTAGCGAACCGTTGCAAGAGCGTTCAGGAAACGCGAGGTTAGCTGTTCCTTGGACCTGTGTGATGCGAGACGACTCAGCACACAATTACAGGATAAGAAGTCGTCTGTGAATCCCACTACCCCCAACAATGCTTCCCATAGCGGACAGCGTCCTGTGGGTTCAAATTCAGGTGACACAGTATGTACCTTTTTTATCTAATGATGATATCGCATGTCATGACAGTTGTACGTCCTTTTAGGCGTCACGACAAAGAGCCACCGAACCTCCCGCCGCAGGGGTGCATATAACGGTGCGCACGATTTCCTCTTGTTTACATCCGACGCACAGTTCATGGTAGATGATGCAATCTGCACCAGCAAGCATCAAGCTATGCTGCCGTCGTGATCAGGATACCGAAGTGGATGTTGTGTATTCGCTCGGGTACACATGACTAGACCCATCAGTAGGTAATTCGATGCACACGTAATTTTACTCTTGTTCGCTGTCAGTGGAACACCAATCGTGCGTCACTCTGAGTTCAAGTTGCTTTGCAGTGCTCGCATGAGTCCTGGAAGCCTTGGGCCATCCGTCGTCAAGCTTGCCAGGATATTTAATTCGCCTGATGGTCATGGGGGAGGGCAGTGTTGGACTGACTAGTACAGGCCCACAGGCCATCTACTCTGGCATGGGAATATGTATGACTGGCGGTCGCTTGTCAACCTGAGCCATATCCCACTAAGGACAAGGATAAAATCCTCACAACGAGGTATGAGCTAGCATCAGGACCATGCCAAGTCACGATCACAAAACGCACCGCTCATCGTGACGTGTACAGTATACGTCTCCTTGTCCCCTGCGTCCGGACGCGCACTTACACCAATCTATATCGACCCATGGAAGTCCAGTTTAATTCCATCGGCTAAGGCAGTCTGGAACATCCAAAGTGGAGAGAAACTCATCGGCCTACTCGAACACGATCAGAGTGCCACTGGAATCAGATTCTCTCCGGATGGTGATCGTATCGCCACTCCCCAGTTTTGTGGCCCAATTCGCATTTTCGACAGTCGCAACGGAGACAAGCTTGTCACCATCAACACTACCATGCTCAAGGTGAACATGGTCACCCCAGTTGTATGGTCAAGCGACGGCGAGAATATTCTTCCGACATCGTGCGAGGGAACAACCAAGTGTTTCGAAGTTTCCTCTGGATCCCAACTTGCCAAATCACCAATCCTCCTTGGTGGTGGCCATGACATTATCTACTCTGTCGCCTTGTCTGCAAATGGCACATTGTTTCAGAGCAATTGATCTCATTCTTGGATGCTTCAACTCTGACCCGCGTTGGACCTGTCATTATGATCAATGGGTTCTGCCCATTTTCCATTTCGCGAGACGACAGCTCCCTCGTCATTGGACAATGGGACCGGAAAATTAGGATGCATGATCTCGCCCAAATTCTTTCCGACATGTACAGTCCTTTCCATGTAAGAACCTGTGCTTTCATTTTCCTAGGCCATTCGATATTCAAAAAGTGGCGACAAAGGATAGGTAGCAAGAATGCCGCTTCACACCACCCCGGCCGATTCCTTGGGAAAATCGCATCAGCATGTCGACTGTCAATATCCTCTCCACTCCCCTGCGAGAGCAATTAACACAAATGAGATACCTTCAAGGATGGCTGCAGCTGAACGTAAGCCGGTGCGTGCTCCTCCTTGGTAGAGGATCGGATGTGGTGGTATCTGACGTGTCATCTCAGCGAGCGGTTGCAAGAGCGTTCAGGAAGCGCGACGTTGGCTATTCCTTAAATGCTTATATGATCCAAGGACTCATGTGCGTACTTTCAGGATAAAAAATTGTCTACCAGGTCTACTGTCCCCAATGACGCTTCCCATGGCGAGCAGCGCGCTGGACGTTCAAATGCCGAGGACATGGTATGTACCTTTTTTTTCTGGTGATGGTATCGCTTTTCACGTCTAACTGTCATAAGTGCCATGACAGGAGGGTAGCGATTCATCTGGGCCCCCCACTGCGGGAGTCCACGTCATGGTGCGCGCGACATCGCCTAGTTTTAGATTCGTCGGACGAGTCACGATGGCCGACGTATTCAGCATCATCGGCGTGTTCCCCATGGCATTGTAGAAAGATGAGTTGTATGTTCGAGCTTTAGAAGGCAGAGAGATGCTATTGTCATCAGCACCATAGCTGAACAGAAACTGAGGTGACGTGTATGATCCATGGGCATGACCAGATTCGAGCTCGCCTTCATTGTCTCACGTTTCGCACTGTGATTAAGCATCACCGGCATTTCCAGCACCAGTGAGGAAGACGTACACTTGTCTCCCACACTAGAGGGAACATCCACGTAGAGTCTGAGTGAGGCCATTTCTGTGGCCTGTTTCATGAATATCGATCGGTTGCATGGACATCGAGTACCCATGATATTTCGAGCAAGGTTAGGCGCCAACGACACGAGGCATCTACGTGATTGGACTATATTAAGAACGGGGAAGCACACTCGTGG
>JBBPJW010000908.1:0-18717 GCA_038088935.1 Pulveroboletus aff. viridisquamosus
CATGATGTGGCAGATCTCAGATGAGATCCAGATCCCTCCAATGATATCTGATCTCTTGATCTAGATTAGGATCTGATCTGTGGCAGAGATCCAGATTGGATCTCCTTGGCCACCAGGCAGCCTTGCTACTTTCATTGATCTATTCCTGTGCGCTTTCATTCTCCCACATCCTCATGGTGTGGCTTCTCTTCCATTCCTATCCCTTGATCCATAAGGCCACTGCCTTACTCCTCATTGCTGCTCCATGCTATTCCTCATATATCTATTTAGAGGTAAGAGCTACTTTAGCTATTGGTATCCACAGATAGCACTATTTAGGGTAGACCTTCTGTACATGGTCTGTGCGCAGACCCCTGACAATATATAAGGCAGGAGGTGCAAGCTGAGGTTTCCTCAGTCTTGCTCTCTTGACCTCTTAGCTGGTTATACAGTCTGATTACTTAGTACTGCTGGCTATTGGTTTACACAAGGGCCCAGAACTCATTCCATTCTCTACTTGCCTAGTTAGGGGCCACTAGACCAAAAGCCCTAGCAGTTATCAGAACAGGATTAGGAGTGTCCACCAAGGAAGACTTGAGTATCAAGGAGTAATGGGTAGTCACCTGTTTCACAGCCAGGCAATACTTGCCTTCTATATGCCCTGCTATTCTCTTTGTATCCTCCTCACCACTCATTCCCAAGGAGATGGACTCTGTCTCTCACACCAAGGCCTGGTGGTTTAGTTATAACAGCTATGTAATGCTTTTCTCCAGTCACCCCTGCTATTATGATGGCTGCTTTCAATGCCATGCCCTGGGCCATTGACAAGTCCAATGCCCATCTTACCAATGCCCCACCTGCTTATGATGGCAACCTGGTCATAATCAGTCTCACTGCCTACTTCACCACCTTTGACCTCCACTGTCCACCTCCTCTTCCTCTGCCTCCTCTTCTCACTCCACCTGTTCCTTCACCTTCTCTCATCACTCCAGGGATTCCTAGCACCACACTCCCTGCACTTGCATATCCCCACTGCCTTCTTATTACATGGATAATGATAACAATGTCATTGACAATGTTGGCTGGGCCAACATCACTGGCTCCTCTGCCACCTATGATTAATGGTCAGATAGGGACATCTGACATACAAAGGGGGTAATGTCATGTTTCCCCTCTCTTTTTCCTCTTTTCTTGCTTACCCTAGCTTCACATTCATGTGTCTCAGATGCTTTCTTGTTCTTGTTCTGGAACTTCCTCTTTTTTCCTTCCAGAACATTCTTTGACTCAGCAGATATTACACATGATCTGCTTCCTTCATACTTAGTCATTGGATATGACCCATCACCTGATTCTCCTGTATTTCATCCATTTCCACATGGATCATTAGTTATCTCTTATGACTCATTCAACTGAGTCTGAACCCTATTCTCTATACTATATAAGTAATGTACTTTGCCTCCTCTCTCTCTTCATGCTACTTCTACCTTCTTATCTTTGCACCATACCTAGTACCTTGCAATCCACTCTTAGTTCACACATCAGTGCACAAGAGGGAACTCCCAGTCAACCCTAGTTACCACTAGCCCAGTGTTACTAGTGTCCTCAACCCCATTATCAAGTCTAAAGCTGGTGTTGTCCCTATAAGTCACATCACTTCCCGAGCTGACTATCATTAAGCTCTCCTAGCCCACAGTTTATTCAACCTCACTGTCAAATCCTAGTTATCCACAGCCCAGTTCCCTCTTCCAAAGGTCTATGCTTGTTCCTACCTGGACCAAGTGTAACATATGGTGGCCTGGCCATATTCATATCCACTTTTACAAGTATGCTTCCTTCCATTCTTCCACATCCTCATGATTGTGGTTTCTCTTCTTACATTCCTGATTCATGAGACCATTTCCTTACTTCTATCCTTTGCTCCATGTTTCTTTATTTATCAGTAAGAGTACTTACTGCTATTGGTGGCTATAGGTAGTAGCTTAGTCATCCTGTATATGTGGCTGTGCCCTTTGTGAATATATATACAGAATGGTATGGACTTGGGGTTTTCCCAGTCTAATCCTCTTGTAATATTAGCTTGTCTACAGCAGGAGTTCCACTTATTTATTTTCTTTGCCTAGTTAGAAGCTCTAGTCTTAAAAGCTCATATTGTCAGATTGTAGGCCTTCACCACTCACCAGTTCTGAAGAGGTTTGGCTTGCACTCTTGGGGTGCATGACATCTACTATCTATGGACACCAATAGCAGTAATCTTTTAACTAATATATAAAAGATGAAGAATGCATGGAGTGGGAATAAGGAGTGAGGCAGTGGCCTCATGTATCAAGGGATAGTAATGGAAGAGAAGCCATATTATGAGAATATGGGAGAATAAAAGGTACACAGAATCAGATCTATAAAAGAGGCATGGTAGTAGCAAGGCCTAGAAGATTCCATCTGGATCTCTGCCACAGATGCAGATCCTAATCTAGATCCTGAGATCAGATATTATTGGGGACTGTACCTGGATCTTATCTGAGATCTGCCACATTATGTAACTAATACCTAGTGCAGGAAATTACTCTGATAATTAGGACTTAGCCTTAACCTAGGGTTATTCTTATAAGAATGCTCATTTGTATCATCACATGCTCCTGGTCACATGACTATGCAACCATTTGCATCATGTGCTTGAGACCATTATGTTTACTAGCTATATTACAGTTACCATGTGGTACTGCTAATGTTATGCACTTCAAGAGTGCAATTCAAATACTAGCAATGAATACCAGTAAGTGACAGGCAATGACAACAACAAGAGGGCTTTTGCACTAGTGGCCCTGAACTAGGCTTGTAAATCTTGATGGGGAAAACCAGAGTTAACATCAGACTCTAGTGCTTAGGCCATAAGTGTTATGATTTCCCTATCTTTTTCCTTTTTCCTGATTATATTTCATGTTCATGTGTCTCAGATGCTTTCTTGTTCATGTTCTGAAACCTTCCCCTTTTTTCATTCCAGAACATTCTCTAACTCACCTGGTATTACTTATAATCTGCATCCCTTACATAAGTTATGTCATATTATGCACAGGACACTTCTTCCATGTTCCATCTGTTTCCATATGGATCACTTACTTAGCATTTGTTATCCATATGACTCATCCAACTGAGTCTGAACCTTGCTTTCTTGTACTATAAAGTAGTGTACTTTACTCCCTTTCTTCTTATGCTACTTCTACCTTTTTTCCTCACTCATATATTGATACTCTTAATACCTTGATTACCTTAAGGCCTCTCCCTCCTGGCAATATACATCCCTTTTTAGTCCATGCATCAGTATACAAGAGAGAACACTTGGAATCTGCAGGCCAGTGTCCCTGCAGTCACTTGACACCTCATTTAAGCATCCTTGATGGTATTTCTTGTGGCTCTTCCACAACTACCACTTTCACATCATGTGATCGTGGGAATCCTACTCCTATTCAGGATAACCTTATGCTAGGGTCAGCAATACTATACAAGTTCCTTATGATCAGTGGTCATGTGATCCATCTATGGATCTCCCCTGGATCTTTTCTAGATCTGCCCAATCTCAGATCTGGTCATCTCCATGGATCTGACAGATCTCAGAGGTGATCTCATCTGTGGCAGAGATCCCTGTCCTCATGTACACCATGCTGCTTCTCTTCCATTCCACACACCTTAGTCATGAGGCCACAGCCTCATTCCTGATCTCCACTCCATGCCTTTACCTTACTTTCTACACAAGTGCTCTCTTACTGCTACTGGTTACTAGGTACGCAGTACTATAGGGTAGGCCACTAGATACTTGGTCTGTGTACCTTCCCTGGGCTATATAAAGGGGCAGGTACTGGTGCTAAAGCCTTAGGCTTTATCACTTAGTATCTGGCATAGATCGTACTTCTCAGGTAAACCAACCCTTTAGGTCAGGCCCTCAGTAGTCTTGAGTCTCTTCTGAGTCCTCCTTGTCATCCACCACTCCTCGGTTGCTCCTCTCCAGAGCCTCCATTAGAAGGTCTCCTCATGTCACTTCTCTGTTCAACATAGTCTAGGTGTAGCCTCTGGTTTACCAGAGTCGTAACAGTATTATCCTTACACTGTACCATTTCTTGCCATGAGCTGACTCTTCATTGAGCTCACCCCACCTGTAGTTCCCTCTTCCAAAGGTCTATGCCTGACCTTACCTGGGCCTAGCATAACAATAAGGATAAAAGAAGAAAAAGTAATCCAGGTTAACACTAAAGTGCCCAAGTAAAGAAGGAGTAAGATACAAGTGATCAAGACTGAAGAAACTCCAGGTCTTGCCCACCCTGTATATATATTGTCAGGAGGCATAGCCTTTACACAGGATAAGTAATCTACTATCTATGTTAACCAATAGTAGTAATCTCTCATACCTTCTTAAATAGAAAGAAGAGCATAGGGTATATAAGTAAAAAGTAAGGCAATGGCCTCACAGATCAAGGGATATAGAAGGGAAACCATAGCCATAAAGATGTGGGAGAATAGAAGCTTAGAGTAAACAGATATGGATGAGGCATGGAAACTATTCTGCTACAGATTGATCCTAATCTAGATCTGTTAGATCAGATGTTATTATAATCAATCTAAGATCTTATCTGAGATCTAGCCACATTATATGACTAACCCATGAGCAAGAAATACTCTGAATAAAGAATCAAACCTAAGCCTAGGGTTTAACCTTATGAGGCAGGTAAGTCCCACAGTCATGTAAGTAAACTGTTAGTGTTTGCTGATCACATAACAGCTAAGATACTTACTCTCTTAATGCCATTGGACAGCTTACTATAGCATAGTTTAGGCAGACACTAGTTACATGGTCTATGTGTACCTGTGTAGCATATATAAAGGGCTAACACAAGCTGGAATTCTCCAGTCTTGTATACTTGGGCTTTAGCTTTATACAAGGTACTTGACTCTTTTTCATTATTCATCTTGCCTAGTTCTTAGTGTTACTAGAACAAAACCACTGCTAGTTCATATTTACCAGCTTTAGCATTGAGACATGAGGATAGGACAGCCAGCAGCCATTTCAAAAGGAGTAGAGCCAGAGGGCTTTTTTAGTAGTATGTGTGGGAATAACATACTTACTCTCCATTGTTGAAAGGGAGATAATGTCCTGCTTCTTTGATGCCCAGAACATGGCTTCTCCATCAAGAAGAAAAGCATAGCCAGATATGGCCTTGTGATTTTCTACCATACTTCTATTTGTGTCTATATATTTCTATAGGACTTTCTTAGTATTACCATATGAGAGATCCAGGTTTCTTGTATCAATAAGGTACCTGTAAATGCACCTAATAGCATTCCAATGCAGCATGCCAGGATTACTGGCAAATCACAAGACAGTGGTAATGGCACATAATATATTGGAGTAAGGATCAAATGCCACATATATAAGGGAACCAATTACTTTATGGTAGAGGGTGTGTTGCATGGCTGCATACTCAGTGCCAGTTGAGGGAAACTGAGCATTGGTCAATTTCATCTAAGGTTCCATGGATATGGAGACTGGCTTGAGTTTATCATAGTCAAAGTAACAGGTAATGGAGTTAAAACATGAGTACTAGAAAAGGGAGATGGTATGAGTATTGTAATCACAGATTACCTTCATCCCCAGGAGCCAGTGAAGCTCCTCAAGATCCATGATCTCAACATGCTAGCATATCTGCACCTTAATCTCCCAGATATGATCAAGGGTTGAGGTGGCTATAGTGCAGTCATTAATGTGTACAACAATAATAAGGAGAAATGTCTTAGTGTATTTGATAAAAATGGCTTGGTCAACTGTGCACTGCCAAAAACTGAGAGCCTTGACTAAAATGTTGATTAGCTTCTAATACCAATGGTGGCCACTTTGTTTTAGTCTGTACAGAATTTTGTGCAACCTGCAGATATGGTAGGGGTAAGCTGGATTAGCATACCCAGAAGGCTGGTGCATGTAAATCCATTTATTGTGCTTGAATTCTCCATTGAGATAGGCACCTTTGATGTTAATTTGATACATCTCAAGGTCAAGGCATGTGGCAAGGGCAAGCACTGTATGGATGGAGGCAAGTTTGGCAATAAGAGTATAAATATTGAAATAATTGATATCCAGGACTTGAAAAAAGCCCTGCATGACAAGGCATTCTTTGTAGCATACAATGGTTCCTGCAGCATCCTTTTTAGCACAGAAAATCCATTTGAAACCTACTATGTTGGTGCCAGAAGGTGGATCAACAAGTTCCCAGGTGCTGGCTTTGTGTAATATGGCAAGTTTTTTATTGATGTCTTGCTTTCATAGTGGTCAATCTGGGTGGTATTTAGCTTTAGCCAGAGAGGCAGGTTCAAGATTCTTAGCCTTTGTGGTGGTGTTATTGAGAATGAGCACCAGTTTAACATTATTATTGTGGGAATCTGCTACAAAGATCTCCTCAGCAATACTCTCCCCCTTAAAGGTAACAGGGCTGCTATTTGGTTCAAGTTTATGTGTGAGCACTTTGTTGATGGGAATAGAGAGCTGGACTTCACAAGATGGCATGGAGTTAACAGTCTTGCTATGAATAATGTCAAGAACATGTTAAGAGAGTTTGTAAATGCATTAAAAGCAAGATGGGCAATAGGGGCTGGATCAGAAGGTAACATTGGATTTGAAATAAAATAGCAGATGTGCCTTGTGGAGCCAATGGCAGTGGCTAGGCTATGATGACACAGGATCAGTGATTGAATAATGGTATGCATGTAACATTAGCTTCAAGTGAAGTCATGTCTTTATTCTCCCTTTTAATGTTACAGTATGCCTTACACCAATAAACATTATGTTCAACAGTCACAGTCTGCTTGGCCAGCTAGTAAACACACTAAGCATTATCAGATTAATTGTTAATTCCCAGCCAGTAGATCTTGTCAACCTTTCATGCTAGTTTGCCATCATGTGCAGTTTTAATGTATATTTCAGATTTTCATTTGCAAACATGGCTCAAATCAGGTTTGCACCCTGAGTAACTTCATATGACATCAGGGTATCTAAAACTTTTGTGAGTATCCAATTTTTGAGCCAGATAACATAACATATAGTCTTGTTCCATAGAAATTTAGGCAAACTGCTGGTATTATGCATTTAGTAAACATAACAGTCTCTAGCACATGACAATGGGAACTTCAGAGCATATGATGTGAATGGTTGCATAGTCATGTGACCAGGAGCACATAATCATGTGAACATCTAATTAAGATTAACCCTAGGCTAAGGCTAAGTCCTTTATATCAGAGTAATTCTCTATACAAGGTATTTGAAATGGCAGCAGCTGTCCTATTTTCATGTCTTGATGCTAACCAGTAAATGCTCCTTCCTAAAAGCTGTGGTTTTAGCTAGGCCCACAGAGAACTAGGCAAAAAGGAAAATAAAGAGAAAATGTTATGTATCTTGCATAACCACCACTTTCACATCACATGATCAAGAAAATAATACTCCTTTTCAGGTAACCCTAGCCTGGGGCTTGGCTATTCATATAAGTACCTTATGGTTAGTGGTCACATGACTAGAATCTGGGATCTTCCCAGGATCTGCCCATGGATTTTCCCCATCTAGATCTAGTCATATCTTCATGAATCTGACAGATCCTCAGACCTATCTCTATAATCTTATCTGTGGCAGAGATATCCATCCTTATGTGTAACCCTGATCTTCCATTATAAGATCTTCTCTTCTCTTCCATTCCTTCCCTTGATCCATGAGGCCACTTCCTCACTCTTCATATTCACTTCATGCTTTATTCTCTTCTATTTAAATAGTGTGACCTTACTGCTATTGGTATCCATAGATAGTAGTACTCTAGGGTAGGCTTAGTATAGTTGGTCCATGTACCTCCCTAGGCCATATATAAGGGGCAGGTATGGGTAGTCAAGTTTCTTCAGACTTGATCACTTCATACTTGGCTTTAAAGCACTTATTTGAATACCAACCCTTTTCAGGTTAGGTCCATAGTTGCACAGACACAAGTCTCTTCCAAGTCCTTCTTCATCAATTCCTTCTTGGTTGCTCCTCTCTAAAGCCTTTATTAGGTTTTTCTCTTCATGTTCCTCCTCTCTCTCTTTGTCTAGGTTTAGCCTCTGGAATCCAGAGTTATAATAGAAAGAGTCAAGTGCCTTGTATAAAGCTCTAAGAGCTCAAGTGCACAAGACTGGGAAATGCCCAGCTTGTGCCAGCCCTTTATATATGATACAGATGTGCACACAGACCATGTAACTAGAGTCTGCCCTGAACTATGCTATAGTAAGCTGACCAATGGCAATAAGAGAGCAAGTACCATAGCAGTATCTCATGGTGACTGCCAGGCAATAATGTCATGGTCTGGAATGTTCTAGAGTGTGAAATGTGAAGATGTGAAGAGTGAAGATATGACAATGTGAAAAGGTGAAAAGGTAAAGTGGTGAAAGGGTGAGAGTTCCCAGGATCATATGATGTGAAAATAAAAAAGTGATTATAACAGTATTAGTCATGTGATGTGGCAGATCTTAGATGAGATCCAGGTACAGTCTCTAATAACATCTGATCTGTGACAAAGATTCAAATGGATCTTCTTAGCCTTGCTACTACCATACCTTATTCATATCTCTAATCCTATGTACTTTCTTTCCATTCTTTCATATCCTCATGATATGGTCTTCTCTTCCATTACTATCCCTTGATCCATGAGGCCACTGCCTTACTTCTCTTTCCTACTCCATGCACTCTTCTTCTCTTATCTATAGCTGAGTGATTACTGCCATTGATATCCATAGATAGTAGTACCTTAGAGTGGGCCTTCTATACTTGGTCTGTGTACAGACCCTGGCAATATATAAGGCAGGAAATGCAAGCTGGGTTTTTCCCAGTCTTGCTCTCTTGACCTTTTAGCTGGTTATACAGGATAACTCTTTTCTTCTGGCATCTGATTTATACAAGAGTATTAGTCTTATTCTTTTCCTCATTGTTTAGTTCAGGGCCACTAGCTAAAAGCCTTACCAGTTTTCCAGGACAGATTAGGAGCATTCACCAAGGTAGCTCAAGTATTAAGGATAGAACAGTAGTCACCATTTCTGCTGGTATAAAGAGGCACCCAGACATGCTCAAGAATAATGTCATTGAGCTACTCAGCAATGCCATTATGCTAGGGGGTATTAGAAGCAGTGAATTATTGCACTGTTCCCTGTTGATGCAGGTAGATAATGAACTTCTTTTCTTGATATTTACCACTGTAGTCTGAGTAAAGCATCTTTACCTTAGCAGCCAACTGCCAGTTAAGCCAGGCCTCAAAGAAATGGTAGGCTTGAAAAGTTTGACTTTTCTGATGAAGAATATAGAAATAAGTAAGATATGAGTAGTTATCTATAAATATCACATAATAGCAGTAATTGTTATTCATCTAGCAAACATGACAGTCTCTAGCATATGACCATGGGAACTTCAGAGCATGTGATATGAATGGCTGCATAGTCATGTGACCAGAAGCATATGATTATGCAAATGAGTGTCTAATTAAGGTTAACCCTAGGCTAAGGCTAAATTCTTTATCTCAGAGTAATTTCCTACATAAGGTATCAGTCATGTGATATGGCAGATTTCAGATAAGATCCATGTATAGTCCATAATAACATCTAATCTCATGATCTAGATAAAGGATCTGATCTGTGGCAGAGATCCAGATGGATCTCCTTAATCTTGCTACTGCCATGCTTTTCTTATATCTCTAATCCTATGTACTTCCCTTCTATTCTCCCATATCTTCATGATGTGGTCTTTTCTTTCATTCCAGTTCCTTGATCTATAAGGCCACTGCCTTACTACTCATTTTTACTCCATGAATTCTCCTTCCCTTATCTATAGCTAAGTGATTACTACTATTGGTGTTCATAGATAATAGTACCTTAGAGTAGGCCTCCTGTACATGATCTGTGTGCAGACTTTAACAATATATAGGGCAGGGAATGCAAGCTGGGATTTTCCCAGTCTTGCTCTTTTTGATCTTTTAGCTAAAGGTTTATACAAGAGACTCTCTTAATCTTCAGTTTATTTCAAGAAGGAATTCACTCTAGCTCTCTTGAGGTACTCTCTTGATTACTGAGCCCCCTAGGCTTTACACAGGACCATCATATCACTCTTTACTTGCCTAATTAGGGGCCACTAGCTAAAAGCCTCAGCAGTTTTCAAGAATAGAATAGGAGCATTTACCAAGATAGCTCAAGTATCAAGAATAGGATGGAAGACCCTGTTATAGTAATCATCTAAGGTCATGATAGATGCTGGCCTTCAGATATCCAACCATACAAGTGCACCATCCACAGCTACATGCTTTTCCTTGCAAACCTTTACAATAGGCTTTTGGATTACCTTTGCATACATGTATAACTCACAAAAGGTTCCTTTATCCATTGACATATTAAATTTTAATCTGCTGACCAATTCCTTGTCTACCAGACTCTGAGCAACAGAGGGGGCAATGTGCCCAAATTGACAGTGCAATTGCATAACTATCATGATCTTATAGGCAGCAGTAGCAATGTCATAATCATGCATGACATAATATAAGCTCTTAAAGGTATATGGGATTCTACTGATCATATTGCTGTCTAATTCCCATATAATGCAGAAATCTTCTGCAAATGTGGTCAAGAGCCTGAGTTCATCAAGATGGTCAATTGAGACAAGCATGTACCTAACTTTGGCTAAAAACAAAACTTCAGTGAGATATAATTTCATTGAGTCATACCCATTGGATACCTCAATTACCATGTTGCCAATGCCAGTTGCAACAAAGGTCTGATGGTTTGCAGCAGCAAATGAATTGTTTGAAATAGTTGCAAAGTTCTCAAAACAATTGCAATATGGGAAAATATAATATATTAAGCTGGAATCAAATAGTTCAACTTGGCAGGGGTAAGCACATGCATCATGCACCTCCAAGCAATATCCTTATCATTTGTATTGGGGTAGCACAATTGGCAGACACTTTATCCCCAACTAGCAGCTCTGGTCTCCTCTAGATCTTGTTATATGACTAGCAAACACAACAGTTTACAGCACATGACTGTGGGAGTTGTTGAGCACATCATGTGAATGGTTGCATAGTCATGTGACCAGGAGCATGTGATTGTGTGAACAAGTTGCCTTATAAGGTTAACCCTAGACTAAGGCTAAGTCCCTATATTCAGAGTATTCTCTTGCACTAGGTATCAGTCACATGATATGGCAGATCTCAGATGAGATCTAGATCCAGTACCTGATGATATCTGATCTCATGATCTAGATTAGGATCTGATCTGTGGCAAAGATCCAGATAGATCTCCTTGGCCTTATAGTGGCCATGCCTCTTTTATAAATCAATACCAGTGTGCTTCCATTTCCTCCCACATTCTCATGGTATGGTTTCTCTTCCATTACATCCCTTGATCCATGAGGCCACTGCCTTACTCCTCATATATGCCCCATGCATACTCCTTCCTTATTTAATAGAGCCAGTACTGCTATTGGTGTCCATAGATAGCATAAGTTAGGGTAGGCTTCCTGTACTTTGTCTATGTGCAGACTCTGGCAATATATAAGGCAGGGGGTGCAAGCTGGGGAAACCCAGTCTTGCTCTCTTGACCTCTAGGCTGGTTATACAGGCTGATCTACTTAGTGCTGCTGGCTATTGGTTTATACAAGGGTCCAGGTCTTATCCATTCTCTTTACTGCCTAGTTAGTGGCCACTAGATCAAAAGCCTCATCAGCCATTCAGGATAGGATAGGAGCATCCACCAAGGTTTCTTGAGTATCAAGGCAGGACAGTAGATTACCATTTCAGATCTCAGACAATTTCAAAAATAAATATCTTTATTAGTGATCAAAAACCAATCTGGTACATTTTTATTATTCCCTGCATCTTCTAACTCCTTAGATAACAAACTGGAAATCAAATTTTCATTACTTTAGTCATTTAGTACACCAAAAACACCATATTCTGAATTAGTGTCTTTATTGACAACATTAGCAACATTGCCTATAGTAGATTTCTTTTAACCACTGTCCTTCTTATGAAATGCAGCTAAATGCTCTATAGAGCCACACTCCCAGCATTTCAGTGGATTGTGCCTTAAGCTCCTGCATCCACCATTAGTAATGTGCTGCCCTCTTTCTCATTCACATAAATAAACTGATGAGTTAACAGCCATAGCCTCATTTCTATTATGATTCTTGCCATCAAATTGATGTGAATACTTTATCTTTTGGCACTCTGCTTCCTTAGTAATTATAGAGATGAGAGTATTGGGATCTAGGATCTTGGTGAAGCTAAAAAGCCTTGCCACATTAAGTTGACTTAAGGCAAAATTGGCAAGTAAATTTGAAAAAGACTTGATAATGGTAGATCAGTAATCTGTTTCAATAACAACTTCAATTGTTATAGTGCATATTTTCCCTTTACTTTCATTTTTCACTCTGTTGCATTTTCCTTTAACTCTTCACATGTTTATATCATGTGACCATGTCACATCTTCACTATTTCATGTTTTACACCTTCACCACTTCACAATTTACTAGGTCTAGGCTAATCTAGCCTATGATCTCATATCATCTGTTTTTCTTATGTATTTCTAGACTTTTACTCTCTTTCTGCCATTGGGCAGCTTACTATACACTACTATAGGGCAGGGCACACTTTCCTGGTCTGTGCTCAAGATGCAATAGTATAAAAGGGGTCCAAGTCCAAGCTGGAGTCTCTAGTCTTGTGCACTTGAATCTCTAAGGTTTTCACAAGTTCCTTGACTCAATATCTCTCTTGCCAAGTTCTCCTAGCCTCTAGTTCAAAGGTTAGGCTTTAGCAGTACCCCTAACAGTAGCAGGAGTACACACCAAGACTATAGGTATAGTTGCTCAAAGTCTTGCAGTATAACAGAAGAGCATAGGATTTATATTCTATTATAAGATAGAATGGGAATTGACTGGTGACTGAATGGAGACAGTGATTGTGGAAAAATTCCATGTGGGATATCTGTTCTGCTCATTTGAAAGGGTTAGCTCCACAAAAGATACAGAGGTAGATCTTAAGTTCCTGATTAACTTCTTTAGTTTCCCCATCAGATTGGAGGTAATATGCAGTGAAAAGGAAAAGGTTGTAGTTAAGGAGTTTATCAAGCTCCTTAGCAAAGGCAGAGGCAAACTAGGGGCCTCTATCTGAGATGATCTTGTTGTAAAGACCAAATCATAGATATACTTTGTGAAAAAAAAGGGTAGCAATACCCTTAGTAGTGGTGGTTTTCTTGATGGGGCAGAAAATTACCCCCTTAGTAAGCCCATGGTTAACCATGATCAACAGGGAATTAAAGCCATTAGAAAGTGGGAGGTTAGTGATTAGGTCACAAGAGATTATCTGGAAGAGATAAGTGGCAGTGGATTTAATAGGGAAAAGAGCAGAGAGAGAGGAACAGATGTTAACTTTGTTCTATTGGCAGGTGACACAACCTTCAAAAAAGCAGCAGGTGTAGATGGCCATACCAGGCCACCAGAACTTCTATTTGATGATTTTGAGGGTTTTGAGATAACCAGGGTGGCCAGCAAGGGGGTAGTCATGGCAGCAGTGGAGAATAAATTGACAAAGGAAATCATCTACAGAAACATAGACACAATCAAGATAGATAAGAAGGTTGTTACAGATTTTCCAATCTGTGATGTGTTTGCAGAGTTCAGGGTATAGAGGCTCATCCCTGGGTTTATCCCAGTTTTGAAGGAGAATTAAGCAAAAGAGGTTGGTTTCTGCATGTTTACAGATATGGGTAGAGAGTGTTATGACAATTACATGACAAAAGAGGTACTTAGGCAGGGTGGTAACTGAGGTGTTATCTAAGAAGTCAGGGGGCAAATGTCTGGTCAATAAAAGAGGGCATTAGAGCCAGTGAGAAAAAATCCAGCAATGTGATAAAGCCAGATATTAAAGTTGGCAAGGTCAAGAAGTCAACAGGCCTGTTAGTGGTTAAGGGTTTGATGAACATGGAAGTAGATAAGGTTTTTGTGATCAGTGAAGACCTGCATAATGTGGGGGGAGCCTTAAAGATATTGCCACCAGGCTTTAAGGGTACAGATAATTGCAAGGAGTTTACAATCATAGATATCATAGTTCTGCTTAGTGGCAGAGAACATTTGAGAAAGATAAGAACAGGGGTGCCAGTCCCCATTTGGGTTGGTCTGCAGGAGAATACTACCCAATGTATAGGCAGAGGCATCAGTCTCAATGGCAAAAGGATGAGAAGAATAAGAAAGTTGGAGAATTGATTGGAAGAGAAAGTTAAAGGAGTTAAAGAATTCCTGGAAGATGTGAATCCAAGACCAGGGGGGAGTCTTCTTGATAAGATTGAGAAGGGGGCAGGCAATGAAGGAGTAGTTAGGGATAAATTATCTGTAGAAGTTAGCAAAGCCAAGGAAGAATTGAATGTCTTTGACTTTCTGGGAAATGGGCCATTTGACAATTTCATCAAGTTTGATAGGGTCCATGGTAAGTTTGCCTGGGCAAACTACCATACCAAGGTATTTGACCTCCAAGAAGGTAAGAGTACATTTCTCCAGTTTGAGATAGAGATTAAGATTGGCCATTCTTTGCAGGACATGGTTAGTGTGAGTGCCATGGGTATTAGCATTGGTATTATGCTGCTAGTGAACACAATGGTCTCAAGCATGTGACTGTGGGAACTTTAGAGCACATGATGCAAATGGTCACAAAGTCATGTGACCAGGAGCACATGATCATGTGAATGAGTATCCTTATAAGGATAACCCTAGGCTAAGGCTAAGTTTTATTCTTTAGAGTATTTCCCTGCATCAAGTATCAGTCACATGATGTGGCAGGTCTCAGATGAGATCCAGGTACAGTCCCTAATAACATCTGATCTTATAATCTAGATTAGGATCTGCATCTGTGGCAAAGATCCAGATGGATTTTCTTGACCTTGCTGCTGCCATGCCTTATTCATATCTCTAATTCAGTGCACTTTTCTTCCATTTCCCCACATCCTCATGGTGTGGCTTCTCTTCCATTCTAATCCCTTGATCCATGAGGCCTCTGCCCTACTCCTCATTCCCACTTCATGCTCTCTCCATTCCTTATATATTAGTTAGGAGGTTACTGCTATTGGTGTTCATAAATAGTAGATCTTAGGGTATGTAATGGGTAACTACCTGTTCTATTCTTGATACTCAAGCTTTCTTGGTGAACACTCCTAATTCTATGGGAAACTGGTGAGGCTTTTAGCTAGTGGCCCCTAACTAGGCAAATGAGAGAATATAAGACCACTACTCTTGTATAAACCAACAGCCAGCAAAAAGTAGCTTATCCTGTATAACCAGCTAAGAGGTCAAGAGAGCAAGACTGGGAAAATCCCAGCTTGCATCCACTGCCTTATATATTACTCAGATCTGTGCACAGACCAAGTACAGGAGGCCTACCCTAAGGTCTACTATCTATGGATACCAATAGTAGTAACCTTTCAACTAATAAATAAGGAATGGAGAATGCATGGAGCAGGAATGAGGAGTGAGGCAGTGACCTCATGGATCAAGGGATAGGAATGAAAGAGAAGCCACATCACAAGAATGCAGGAGAATAAAAGGGAAGCACACAGAATTAGAGATATAAATAAGGCATGGCAGTAGCAAGGCCTAGAAAATTCAATTAGATCCCTCCCACAGATGCAGATCCTATTCTAAGATCAGATATCATCAGGGACTGTACCTGGATCTTATCTGAGATCTGTCACATCATGTGACTAATACCTAGTGCAGGAAAATACTCTAATATAAAGGACTTAGTCTTAGCCTAGGATTATTCTTATAAGGATACTCATTCACATAATCATGTGCTCCTGGTCACATGACTATGCAACCATTTGCATCATATGCTCAACAGTTCCCATGGTCATGTGCTTGAGACCATTATGTTTGCTAGTCATGTAATAGAGTAGACCTCTTGTACTTGGTCTGTGCACAGATCCTGGCAATATATAAGGCAGGGGGTATGAGCTGGGATTTCCCTAGTCTTGCTCTCTTGACCTCTTAGTTGGTTATACAGGATAAGCTACTTTCTGCTGGCTATTGGTTTATACAAGAGTAGTGGTCTCATTATTCTTTTATTCACCTAGTTAGAGGCCACTAGCTAAAAGCCTCACCAGTTTCCAGGACAGATTAGGAGCATTCATCAAAGTAGCTCAAGTATCAAGTCAGAATGGGCAGAGCCCCATGACACTTGGGGAAGATAAAAAGATTATCCATATAGATGACCAGCCATTCTTCTGTGATTATATTATGGAAAAAGTCATTCATAAAACACTGAAAGGCAGTGGGTGAGTTGTTTAGCCTAAAGAACATTACTGTTGGTTCAAAAGGGCCTTTGTGGGTAATGAAGGCCACTTTCCATTGATGTCCATTCTTAATTTGGACATTGTTGTATCCCCATTAAATGTTGAATTTGATAAAGACTGTGGCTTTCAAAAGTTTATTAATGAGGTCAGAGATGAGAGGGAGGGGGTATACATCACAAATAGTATGTTTATTAAGATATCTATAATCTTGACAAGAATGGAGTTTTCCATCCTTTTTCTTAACAAAGAAGAAGGAGAACACTTGAGGGGTATTGGAAAAGTGAATTTTGCCTGCATGGAGATTTTCTTTAATAAAGTTCTTGGTGACTTGGCATGCTGGGGAAAACAGGGGGTAGACCTTCCCTATCTTGAGAACAAAGGTCTTTTTGAGATTGATTTCATGGTCATAAGGCCTGGATGGTGGGAGTTTATTCAGAGTATTTAGAGTGTCAGAGAAGACTGCAGTGAACTGTTTGTACTCAAAGGGTAGGATAATCTTGGATTTGGCCTTCTTGGCCTCAATAGCTACCTTAGTGGAGGTAGTAAGCTTGGCAACTGTTGCTGAGGGAAGAAATGTGGGACATATGTTAATGACACAAGAGAAGTGTTATTTATAGAGGTTGTTATCAATTTTTTGGTTTGATGATATAAGGTCAAGATATTGGACAATATATTTATCATTAGAGATAGTGGTTTCCCTAACTGTGTGTTGTCAGAGGAAGGGTAGGATAGCCTTGAAATGGTAGAGTTCCTTGGAATGGTCTGAGAATAATGGGATGGTAAGCAAGTTTGCCATCCAATAAATGGTGGAGTTTGTGGCCTAAAGCCACAGGAGTCCTAAAATAAGGGTTTCTCTACTGCATGCCATGACATGGCAGGAAACCAAGTGGGTTACTTCTTCTATTCAAAGAAGTATAGTGTAGCTATGAATGATATGACCCTTCTTGTTCAGAAAGGAGTCAACATTACAGATGTTGAGGGAAGTGGGGAGGTAGATAATAGATGGTGGGTGGTAGATAATGGGGAACTTGTGGTGGGAGACAAACTCCCAATTGATATAGTTGATTTGTGCTTTACTATTGATAAGGGCAGAGGCATCTATGACTAGGCTTGGATGCACAGAGGGGGAGACTTGTACATTGATTCTCATAGATTTTCTAGATAATGATACAAGTATAGATGCATACAAGAGGAAGAGAGCATCTTGCATAGGAAAGGTACTTCATTTTAAAAATCCAATACTTTTATTCTCTTCACATCTGCTTTGTCATCACTAACCTCTTTAATTCTTAAGGTTTCTTTGGCTGTGACCTTTTTAATGGACTTTTTGATGGAAGGGGCAGATCTTGAGCTTAAAGTAAAGGGAAAGTTGGGGCAGGATACTACATTGTGTCTGGGCTTCCTGCATTAAAGGCAGATACTGAGCTTGAAGCATTATTCTCACTTGTGGGAGGTGAGTTTGCTAACCTTGATGGAGTCAACATTTATGGTATTTGAGTCTTTTTCAATTCAAGAGAAGGTAGAGGTGCTGGAGGCCCGGGCATAGGCCTTGGAGTTTTTTCAATGGAGTTTTGTGAGCTTGGCATGGTCAGAGGTTCCTTGAAAGTGGATAGCTTTTTCATACCAGTTCTTGATATAAATAGAGACTTTGTTGAGATTCTAAACCTAACAGAATAGCCAAAGGGAAATTCCAGCTTCATAGTAGGTAATGAGAATGTTGTTATTCTTGATGTTGGCAAGTACTGTGTAGTTTGGGAATTCAGCAGTGTATTTAGTGAGTAAGGGAATTCATTTGCCTTTCTTGTTCTGGCATATCTGGGTATTAGCTAACCAGTAAATAGCAGCAATAATGGTGTCCTGCTTCTTAAAGGTGGTGTTAAATGCCTTGATGAAGGTGCTAAAGGTCCCTATGGAGACCACTATACATGTAATACTCTTTTTTCAGTACATGGTTGCCCAGGAGAAAGCAGGACCTTTAATTATATATAAGAGGGTGAAGGCAATCTTTTTCTTATCTGAGTTGTAGACCATAGCATTAATAAAAAGATAGAACTGGACAAAGTTCAGCCTGTTATGGATCTAGACCAACAGCAAGAGGAAACCACCTTGAGAGATGCCCAATACTGGGGGAACAAAAGAATGGCAGCCTAGAGGAGGCACTAGGAAACAAGGTAAACAAGTAAACAAGTGCTCTAGACTGGGAAACCAGTCTATGCTCTTGCCCCTTTATATATTGCTACAAAGTGTGCATGGACCAGGCCATGAGGAATACATGAGATAGCTGGTGTACAGAGAACAATGCTAAATAAGGAAATAGGGCAAAGGGAAACTAAATAGGAACCAATGGCAAATAGGGAGTAATTAGTAAAA
>JBBPJW010000909.1:0-18690 GCA_038088935.1 Pulveroboletus aff. viridisquamosus
CAATATATAAGGCAGGGGGTGCAAGCTGAGGTTTCCTCAGTCTTGCTCTCTTGACCTCTTAGCTGGTTATACAGTCTGAACTCTCAGAACTGCTGGCTACTGGTTTATACAAGAGTAGTGGTCTTATTCTCTTACTTTGCCTAGTTTGAGGCCACTAGCCCAAAAGCCTCAGCAGTTATCAGGAACAGATTAGGAGCATCCACCAAGGAGAACTAGAGTATCAAGGAGTAACAGGTAGTCACCCATTTCACTTACCCCTGCCAAGTTGAACTATTTGATTCCAGCTTGACATGTTATATTTCCCCATATCACAATTGTTTTGAGAACTTTGTAACTATCCCAAACAAGTCATTCACTGCTGCAAACTGTCAAAACTTTGTTGCAACTGGAGTTGGCAACATGGTAATTAAGGTACCCAATGGATATGACTCAATGAAATTACATCTCACTGAGGTTTTGTTTTCTGCTGAAGTTGAGTACATGCTTGTCTCAATTAGCTGTCTTGATAAGCTTGGGCTCTTAACAACATTTGCAGAAGGTTTCTGTACCATATAGGGATCAGACGGTGAAATGATCAGTCAGATCCCACATATCTCCAAGGACCTATATCATGTCATGCATGATCATGATGTTGCCACTGCTACCCATGAGACCATGGCAGTTATGCAATTGCACTGTTGTTTTGGGCATATTGCCCCCTCTGTTGCTCAGAGTCTGGTAGACAAGGGATTGGTCAGCAGATTAAAATTTGATATGTTAAAGGATGAAGGTACCTTCTGTGAGATGTGTGTATATGCTAAGGTGACATAAAAGCCTATTGCAAAAGTTTGTAAGGGGGTGTGCACAGCTGCAGTTGGCACACTTGTATGGTCAGACATCTGGGGGCCAGCACCCATTGCAACCTTAGGTGATTGCTGTTATTATGTGATGTTCACCGATGATTACTCAAGAATTACTTATTTATATATCCTCCACCAGAAGAGTCAGATCTTCAAAGCCTACTGGTTTTTTGAGGCTTGGCTCAATTGACAGCTTGCTGCAAATAAAACTGCTCCACTTAGACCATGGTGGTGAATACCAAGGGAAAGAATTTATTATGTATCTGCACTGCCAGGGAACAGCCCAATGTTTCACTGCACCCCACACTCCCCAGCACAATGGTGTTGCTAAAAGGCTCAATCACATGATCCTCAAGTGTGTCTGTGCCCTACTGCATGTGAGCAGTTTGCTAAAGTTTTTGTGGGGAGAGGCTGCCCAGCATGTTATCTGGCTGAAAAATCAGACACCCACTAAAGTCCTGGATGGCTTGATGCTGTATGAAGTCACCTTTGAGTGGAAGCCTGATCTCAGCTGCATCTGGGAGTAGGGATCTGTGATATATGCTAAAACTGCAACTGGTAATAAACTAGTCTGGAGGGTTGATAAAGTCTGCTAGATGGGTATCAATGATCAATCTGAGAATGCTTACCATGTCTACTGGCCAGTGAAGTGCATTGTTACTGTTGAACACTGAAGCAGGATCTTCTTGCCCTTGCCTTGATACTTGATTCTTCCTGGTGGGTGCTCCTATCTTCTTGGAGAACTAATGAGGCTTTTGTACTAGTGGCCCCTAACTAGGCTGTGTAGTGAATGAATGAGCTATGAGCTCTTGGTATAAACCCTATGAGCTATTGCCTCAAGAGTGCTCAGAGGGGACCCCCCCTTGGGATTGGCAGTAAGATCAAGAGTATAAGCAGTAAGCCTAGGATTCAAGAGGGCAAGACTGGGTTTCCCCAGCTTGCACTCCCTTCCTTATATATTGTAGGAGTCTGTGCATGGACCAAGTACAGGGAGTCTACCCTAAAGTGACTATCTATGGCCACCAATAGCCTAAGTAGCTCTAGACCCTAATATAGATATAGTAAAGATGCATGGGGCATAAGGTAGAAGTAAGGTAAAGGCCTCATGGATCAGATGAGGGAGAAGAGTGCTGCATATCATGAGAATGTGGGTAGAATGGAAGAAAAGAGCACAGGCTTACAGATATGAATATGGTGTGGCCACCATAAGGCCAAGGAGATCCATTGGATCTCTGCCACAGATCAGATCCTAATCTCCAAAGAGATATCATTGGACCCTGGATCTCAATCTCATCTAAGATCTGCCACATCAGTGATCTGATACCTGCACATGGGAACTCTGAATAAGACTTAGATCTAGCCTAGGGTTATTCTTGTTTGGCAACTCATTCACATGATTATGTGCTCCTGGTCACATGACTATGCAACCATTGTGTTTGGTAGGACTATAACAAACACAATGTTTATTGGTGAGAGGCCCACTGTGATATTGAGGGGAAGAAAGATATGACTCCACTTGAAGGCAATGTTATGCACATATGCTTACCTAACCACTGGCCCTGTGCTACTGTGCCTCCTACTGTAGCCCAGCCACAGCTGCCAGCTTCACAAGGCACATCTGCTATTCCCATTCAGCCATTACCTCCTGATCCAGCCCCTATTACCCCATCTCACTTCCAATGCATTCACAAACCCTCTCAACATATTCTTAATATTATTCATGGCAAGGCCACTGATCCTACACCACCTCATGGTGTTCAGCTTTCCAACCCAGTCCAGGAAGCAGCCACATGCAAATGTGAACCAGATATTGGCCCAATTACTCTTGAGAGGGAGGAAACAGCTAATGAAATACTTGGGGCAGACACCTATAATAACAACATCAAACTGGTGCTTGTTCTAAATGACACCATCACAGAGGCTGAGGCTTTTAAACCCACCTCTCTTGCTAAGGCAAAATGCCATCCAGATTGGCCACTATGGGAGCAGGGTATTAATGATGAACTTGATATGTTGTGCAAAGCTGGCATCTGGAAACTTGTAGACCTACCTTATGGTGCCAATATCATAGGTTCCAAATGGGTTTTCTGCACTAAAAAGGATGCCACAGAAACCATTGTGTGCTATAAAGCACATCTTGTTGTGCAAGGATTTTCACAAGTTCCAGGCATCAACTATTTCAACACATATGCCCCAGTTGCCAAACTTGCTTTGATACATACTGTTCTTGCCCTAGCTGCCCACCTCAATCTTGAGCTTTACCAAATCAATATCAAGGGAGCTTATTTCAATGGAGAACTTAGAAATGAAGAATGCATTTACATGCAGCAGCTGCCCAGGTACACTGATCCCATTTACCCTCACCATGTTTGCAGGTTACACAAGACACTTTATGGACTCAAGCAAAGTGGTTATCACTGGTACCAAAAATCGATTGAAATTTTAGTCCTGGCTCTCAGTTTCAAATAATGTGAGGTCAACCAAGTTGTCTTTGTCAAACATGCTAAGACATCCCTTCTTATCATTGTTGTCCATGTTGATGACTGCACTATAGCTGCCTTGACCCTTGATCTCATCTGGGAGATTAAGGCACAGATCCACAAGCATGTTGAGATCACAGATCTTGGGGAGCTTTACTGGCTTTTAGAAATTGAGGTAATCCATGACTGTGACAATTGCATCATATCCCTTTCCCAGAGATCATACCTCAACTCTATCATATGTCATTTTGGCTTCAATGAACTCAAGCCTGTTTTCATGCCCATGAAACCACAAATCAAACTGATTAATGCTTAGTCTCCCTTGACTGGCACTGAGTATGCAGCCATGCAACACATTCCCTATTATGAAGCAGTTGGTTCTCTAATGTATGCAGCACTCAGTACTCACCCTAATATATCATATGCCATCACCACTGTCTCATAATTTGCCACTAATCCTGGCATGCTGCATTGGGATGCTGTTAGGCACATTTACAGGTACCTCATTGGCATAAGAGACCTGCACCTCTCATATGGTGGTACTGAGAAAGTTCTACAGGGATATACAGATGCAGATGGGAGTATGGTGGAGAATCACAAGCCCATGTCTGGCTATGCTTTTCTTCTTGATGGAGGAGCCATGTCCTGGGCATCAAAGAAGCAGGACATTGTGTCCCTTTCAACCATGGAGAGTAAGTATGTCACTGCCACACATGCTACTAAGGAAGCCCTCTGGCTCTGCTCCTTTATTGCTAACATTTTTGCTCAGTGCACCAATCCCATCTCCCTCTTTTCCAACAATAAACCTGCCATTACCCTTGTCCATGACCATCAATATCACATATGTACCAAATACATTGACATTGACATTCACTTTATCCATTAGGTCATTGATAATGGCAAAATTTGCCTTATTTTTTGTCCTACCAATAATATGGTCACTGACACACTTACCAAAGCCCTTCTATCCCCCAAGGTCAAGCATTTTTCTGCCAAGCTTGGGCTCCATGCAGCTTGAGGGGGAGTGTCAGAATTAACAAGCATGCACATAGCCAGAAACTCACAATATGCCATATCTAACAGGTATGCATATAAACTCAATGTTACCTGTTCAGGAGGTATCTCAGTTCCAAAGGACTTTTTTGCTACTATCTCATGTATGTACTTTATTTCTTGTTCCTTTCTGTTTCAGCCTGGCAGTTTTACAAATGCTGTCATTACCATAATCATAAGATACATTGGAGTTTGTATATATAATGTATCTCTTAGTCTAGAATGCCTCAGTCCATTGTCTTGCATACAACTGAGGTGAGCTTTCTTCTCTATGAACTACTTACTTTTACTTACTTGCATATAGTTCTTCTTCAATAGGTACATATGAATACAAACCATTGTCTCACACATGACTGAGTTCTTCTTTAATAATATGAAATATCCACCAAACACATATGTAAAACTGGAGAGTATGTGTATATATGTTCTCAGGTACCTGCTCTGCTGATTGTATTTTTAGGCATGAATACATCTAATGCAGGATATAATGAGTTGCTGGAACAGACTGCAGCTGCATTGGATGTTGAACTATTGCAAATGCCATTAATTACAGCACAAGAGAGAAATATCTTGCTATGCATTGAATATGCGGTTAGGCAGTGAGTGAAATGGTCGTTGGATATAAAAATAGGCATATATACTTGTGCTATACAGTGCTTTGGTGCCTTATATTGAGTTCAAGGCTACTTACACAGAGAGTCATGATTTGCTTGAGGTGTTGGCTAGCTGGTTTCCACACACACAGGTAAGAATTTAAATGGGTTGAAATCTGATTGAGTTGAAGTAATGAAATAATTGAATGGCTGGCCAGGTAAGTGTTATGAGAAAGAGGTTACTAATTAATTAAGACATTTTATCTATGCAGAGTATATGTAATATATAATATATTCAAGTGTGATGTGCTTACATGTTCTATGATATTGATAGATTGTAGGTAATATATCAAAGCAAGGGCATTGATTTTTAATGTCTTTACTGTTCTGGTATCAATAGCAGGTGAATAGTGTGGCAAATGCTTGAAAATAAGTATTGTTAATGATCTTATGTTGATTATTATAATTTTTAGGGTATAAGTAATTAAAATATGCAAATTAGTATGATAGTAATGAGTTTCTCTTATTATTTGGATGCTATTAGGCAGTAAGTAATCTAAATATAGGAATTTTTTTTTCTGGCAGGCTGATTTGTATTTGCATGTGATCTAATAGGGAGTAAGCAATATGATTGTATTTCAAAAAATTAATATTAAAGGCTTTATGTACATTTCTGGAACTATTTTTGGATATCAAGAAAGTAAGTGAGATATAAATAAAAAACAAATTATTACTAATAACAACATTGTATTTATTTTGGCAATTGCTATACAAATTTTAGTTTGTAAGTAATCAAGTGCTTGTTCTGAAATTAAGTAATGACCATGAGTTTTATTTGATACATTTTATTAATAGTTTGTGAGGGTTTTATTCTAGTTTAAATTAAGGATTTTGCTGAATACAGTGCTTTCTGCTACTCTTTTGTTTGCAGGAAGTAAGTTAGAAGTAACCTAATGTGAATTTGAAATAAGAATTTTACTGATTACCATATCTTATATTACCTTTTCATTAATAGCATGTAAGTGATATTGTATAGACCTTAAAATGATAATATTGCTAATTATTATGTCTTTTTTGCTCTTTCCTTGGCCTTGATAACTGCTTGAATTCTTCTAGGCATGCTTTTTATCCATTTTTTACACTCCTTTACAGAAATCCTTTTCCATTTTACCACCACTCCATTTCATAATTGATAAAATTCTATAGATGCCCTTTTATAATCTGAAAGGCATCTTTTCAAGTAATTTCAAGTGTATTCAATAGGATTAAGGTCTATAGATTGAGCAGGCCAATCCAGAAGCTTGATATCTTGCTTCTTAAACCAGATTTGAGTTTTTCTAGAGATATGCTTGGAATTATTGTCTTGTTAAAAGATGATTTCATTTAAATGAATTCCAGAATTCTTTATGCTCTATAATAATTCTTCCTTCAAAATTGCCACATACTATTCAGCATCCATTTTTCTTTTAATCTTACCTAAAACTTCCATATCATTCCATCCAATCCAGCCCCATACCATAAGTGATTCTCCTTTATTAAACTTGACTGTATCTTTGATCTTTTTAGAACTTATTTCCTCTTTTTTTTTTTTGACATATATTTTTGTCCATCTGATTCAATTCTATTGATTTTAGTTTCATCTGTCGAAATTGCCCTCTTCCAGTCCTTCACAGTTCAATGCTGGTACTTTAGAGAAAAGATCAACCTGCTTTTTCTATGAATAGTAGAAAGAAAAGGTTTTTTCTTCTTTACCATAGCTTTTAGAAAAGCAAAAGCTTCATATTTCTGACTGTTTGTGGGCAGACAGGAGTGCTAACAATAGAATTGATGAAATGAGTGGCCTGAACTGCATTACTAGCATTTCAAGTAAGAATTTGTTAAACAATAGCATGCTTTATTAATAGGAGAAAGTTTTGAAGAATAACCACCATGATAATTTTCCTTCTCTGGTTGGATTTTCTAAAGGACCCTAGCCATAGTAGACTTCCCTAGACTAGTTTAAGATACAATTTTCCTATAGAAAAGATCAAAAAAAGCAAAAGAGATTATATTATCTTTTTAAGTAGCAGAAAGATGTTTCATAATAAAGACAAGGGAATTTATTTGTGATGGTAGGGCTTATATATGCTGCAGGCTAATTAGTGACATAAGAGTGACATAATATATTACCTACCTAAGACATATAATTATCTTACAGTACTTTAGGGTCCAATATATGTAATGGGAATTCAAAGTCAAAAAACTGTTCCAGTGAGTTGTCATTTTGATATGGTTGCCATGCTACCAAAACATAACCAAATGCTTTGATCATTGGACCAATAGAAAGCCAAGAGCAAGTACTACATTTCATATACTTATGACCTAGCATGAGAATTAGTAGTTATTAAGAGCCATTTAGTACAAAACATGCAAATATTGGGATAGTTTTCTGAGCTACTGTAGCTTCTTGAGGAAGCAATGTCTAGAGTAGGTTTTAAGGGGTGGAATTGGCTAATGAGATAAGGCAGTGCCAAGTAAAAAAAAGGTTACAAAAATACTAAATGAAAATATAGCCTTTTAAGAGATTAATGCCCAGAGTAATTCTGGAGAGACAGAGTTGATCAGGTAGTTGGTAAGATACAAAGGTACTCAGCAGCAAGGCAGGCTAAAGGGCACAACAAGAGGAACATAGCTTACAAGGGAAAATACTCAAAGTTAATCTAAAGAAAGGAAGTTAATATGGTAGTTGACAGAATATGACAGTATCTTGCTATGTACTTATGCTTAGTTATGGTATTTTCTCCTGGTCTGCAAAGAAACAGACTGCAACTGCCTTATTTACAGCTAAGGTAGAACACTAATCTGCTATTTATGCTGGGCATGAAATCCTTTGAGTACATTATCTGCTTTCTGAGCTCAGACTAGGGTTGGCAACTCCTATATTCCTTTATATTGATAATACTGTCACTATTTATATTTTAAAATCTCTAATGAAATGTTTATTCATATCCACCATGTTTATATCTCTTATTTCTGGCTTTATAATGAGATTGTATGCCAGATACTTATTCTGGAGCATATTACATTAGCCAATAATATGGCTAACATATTCATCAAAGATTTGCCTATAAACTGTTATATTCTGGACTTTAGATCTAATTTTGTTCCAGCTTAACCTTAGTACTTATACTCTAGTACTTATCAGTAAGCTACTCTAGCTCTTTAATTCTTCTCCATGTAACTCTAGCCCTTCATTACTGTTTCATTCTACTTCTCTTTCCCAGTCATTAGTACAAGCTTCTCTGACTTTCTATTCCCTTTCTGATTCAAATCTAACTCTAGTCTGTTTTGTTCTGTAATGGCTGTCTAGCCATCCTTGCCTTGATACTTATGTCACCTTGGTAAACACCCTGTCCTTGATACTAGAAGTCCGCTGAGGCTTTTGATTAGTGGCCCCTAACTAGGCAAGTAGAGAAAGGATGAGTTCCTGGGCCCTTGTGTATAAACCGCAGCAGGACAGTTAAGAGCTGAAGGAGGATCCCATCTTGGAATCAAGCCTTAGATCATACTGTAGATCCTAGCCTAAGTTACAAGAGGGCAAGACTGGGGAAACCCAGCCTTGCATCTCCTGCCTTATATATTGCTGGCAGCCATGCATGGACCAGCCACAGGAGACCTACCCTAAGTACAGCTATCTATGGAGCACCAATAGCTAAAGGGGCTCATGACTAAGGAATATATAACACAAGGGGAATGCATGGATCAGGAATGAAAGGAGTGAGGCAGTGGCCTCGCAGATATGGAATGGTGGAAGAGGTATGCCATATCATGAGGATGTGGGAGGAATGGAAGTGCACTGGTATTAATCTATGAATGTGGCATGGCTACCTGGAGGCTAAGGAGATCCAATCTGGATCTCTGCCACAGATCAGATCCTAATCTCCAAAGAGATATCATTGGATAGATCTAAGATCCCATCAGGGATCCAGCCACAGTATCACATGACCTAAACCTTAGTGCAAGGAATACTCTGAAGGACTACTAACCCTAGCCTAGGGCTTGACCTTATAAGGCTACTCATTTGCACAATCACATGCTACTGATCACATGACCAGAGCATCACATGCTTTCTGGTCTCTTATGGTCACATGAGACTGTGTGTTAGGCTGGAGCTGTAACATGTTCTTAGTTACTTAGTATATCTTAGTTCTCCCTTTATTTTCCCCCAAACTACTCTATCACAACTCTGTACCTTATTCTTCTTACTTTCTGTTTCTGTTTCTTGTTTCTTCTTGTCTTTTCCTGCAATCTTTTAGTTTCAGTCTAATATAACTTGATACTATTATCTTTGACATCTTCATTTGTCTTCAAGATACATTTACATCTGCTCTTGCTTCTGAAACAACTTTAGTCTCATTCTTTTTCCTCTTTTAGACATATTACTACCCTAAAGTTATAAGTACTGTATTTCTGTATATAGTATCTCAGTTTAAATACTGACAACAAAATATCCTGTTATAACTTCATTCTTACTCTGAAAAAGCTTTCTAGCTTATCCTCTAACCCTCTAAGTTCTAATAATTTTCATAAGAAAAATCTTAAAAACCTACTCTCATTATAACTAGGAGTAATGCTCCTTATCTTGCCTTTTTCTCTTGTTAAACCATGAGACTACTCTCTTCTTTATCTTTGATCCTTTAGTAAATTGAGACACCAAGTTAAGCAAGAGTACACCATATAAGATAAAGCCAAGTGTTATGCACTTAGCAAACACTAACAGTTTTCTTACATGATTATGAGACTTCAATGCCAAAACAAGATTAACTCTAGGTTTGGATTTGATTTATTTAGAGTATTCCCTGCATATAAGTATTGGTCACATGATGTGGCAGATCTCAGATGAGATCTAGATTAATTACAATGATATCTGATCTAATGGATATATATTAGGATCGATCTGTGGTAGAGATCTAGATAATAATCTCCTTGGCTTTATGATAGCCTGACCATATTTATATCCACCTTTACAAGTATGCTTCCCTTCCATTCTCCCACATCCTCATGGTATGGTACTCTTCTTACACACCTGATCTGTAAGGCCACTGCCTCATTTCTATCCTTTGCCCTATGCCTTTTTATTTATTTGCAAAAGTACTTACTGCTATTGGTGGCCATAGATAGTGGCTTAGTCATCCTGTATATGGGGCTGTGTCCCTGGTGAATATATATATAGAATGGTGCAGGCTTAGAGTTTCCCCAGTCTAATCCTCTTGTAACATTAGCTTGTCTACTCAGAGATTTCACTCAAATCCCTTCCTTTGCCTAGTTAGAAGCTCTAGTCTTAAAAAGCTCATACTGTTGTTGCCATGGGCCTTCACCACTCATCAGTTCTGTTGGATTTAACTTGCACTCTGGATGGGTACATAACACCAAGTTCTATTTGATTAAGAAAGACTTCTTCAGATTCTTTTTCAGAAAGCCTCCAGACTTCCCCAGAAGCTTCCAGAACTATGTCTTCTTTTATTTTTTAAGTCCTGCCAGTGTACTCAATCCCAAAATTGTTTCTGGAGTTTTTCTTCTCCAGAACTCTGAGTTCTAACAGTATATTTGAATAAGTTTCAACTTTGTCAAGAATTCACCAGTTTAAATACAAACACATATTATTACCTTATTAGGCTACTTAGATTGATCAACCAAGTAAACTCTGGCTAAGGGAAAGTATTAACCACAGTATAATGTCTATATATCATAACTTTCTATTTTACTAGTTAAACTCTAAATGAGCTCCAGAGAAACTCCAGATAACTCCAGAATAAAGGATCAAGCAGAGCCTGGCTTTACTGTTATGTACTCCAAGAGTGCAATTCAAATACTACCAGCAACCAGAGAGTAACAGGCAACTAAGAACAACAAGAGAGCTTTTAAGCTAGTGGCCCTGAACTAGACTTGTAAATCTTGATAAGGAAATAACCCAAGTTAACACTAGTGAGTGCTCAGGCTTTAAGAAAAGAGAAAAAAGATGTAACCCAGGTTAACACCAAAGTGCCCAAGTAAAAAGGAGTAAGATACAAGTGATCAAGACTGAAGAGACTCCAGATCTTGCCCACCCTGTATATATATTGCCAGGAGGCATAGCCTTGTACACAGGATAAGTAATCTACTATCTATATAAACCAATAGCAGTAACCTCTTATACCTTCTTAAATAGAAAGTAGAGCATAGGGCATATGAGTCAGGAGTAAGGCAGTGGCCTTGCAGATCAAGGGATTAAGAAGAGAACCACAACTATAAGAATATGGGAGAGTAAAAGTGCTTAGGGTCAATGGATATAAAGTAGGCATGGCTGCCATAAGGCTAAGGAGATCTATCTAGATCTCTGCCACAGATATGATCCTAATCTAGATCCATTAGATCAGATGTCATTAGTATCAATCTAAGATCTCATCTGAGATCTGCCATATCATGTGATCAACCCATGACTGAGAGATACTCTGATATAAAGAATCAAATCTAAGCCTAGGGTTTAACCTTATCAGGCAGGTAAGTTTCATGGTCATGTGAGTAAACCATCAGTGTTTGCTGAGTGCATAACATTTACCTTATATGGTGCACTTTTGCACTAGTTTGATACTCTGATTTTGAAAGGATTGAAGGTATACTGGAAATATGGTATAAGTTATAAAGACTTGAATTAGAGGTGTGAGAACAGCTATCCATTCATAAAGAGAGACAGCAGAGCAGAGGGGTAAAAATACCAAGTCTTGTCAATATTCAAACTAAAAAACTACAGAACAGAAGTATCTGGCCTTAAATACTTTAAAGGAGAGAATTATCTAAAAAGGAGAATGAAAATGCAATAGGAGTTGTTTAAAAAGTAATGACAGATGACAATATATCCTGGCTATAAATAAAGATGTCAAAGATAATACTAGCAGGAAGAGTATTAGGATAAAATTAATATACAACAGCAAGAAACAAAAAAAAACTAAAGTATGAATCACAAAGCAAAGTGGACTAAATATGAAGTTGTAATAGAACAAATAGAGCTTGGCAAGGAAACATCTTAAGTAATTCTAAGAGGCAGGGAATGAAGATTAAAGAAATGGTAGCACAATGTAGCTTGAAAGGGTAAGAGTATCTGAAGTTGGCCTGAAAGAGGTAAAGTAGCCTTAGTAGCAATTGAAATATGTTATGTATCTAGCAGCACTAGCAGTCTCAAGCATGTAACCATGGAACTTGCTTGCCATATCAAGATTAACCCTAGGCTTAAATTGAGTCTTTATTAAAGTATTTCTCTATGCATAATAATAGTCATGTGATGTGGCAGATTTCAGATGAGATCTAGATTAGGATCAATCTGTGGCAGAGATTCAGATGAGATCTTCTTGACCTTATAGTTGCTTGACCACCTTTATATTTACTATTTCTACACTTTCTTTTTATTCTTCTATATTTTTATAATGTGATTTTCTTCTTTTTTCCTTGATTTATAAGGCCACTACCTTATTTTACCCTTCACTGTTATGGGTAACTTCCCATAGTCCTTGGATACTCCTTCTTGGTGAGCACCTTCCTAAATAGCTGCTAGGGCTTTTAAGCTAGTGGCCCCGAACTAGGCAAGAGAGAGAGTCAGAGCCAGCACAACCCTAGAGAGCTCAGGGGGATCCCTAAAGAGGGACAGCTGGGAGATCGTAGAGATCTTTTGTATAATCTCAGCTAAGAGACAAGAGAGTGAGACTGAGGAAACCTCAGCTTACCACTCCCTGCCTTATATATTGCTGGGTCCCTTGCATGGACCAAGTACAGGGAGCCTACCCTAATGCTAGCTATCTATGGACACCAATAGCCTAAGTAGCTCAGCTCTCATAATAAATAGGGAAAGGGCATGGATTGTGTGTGATGGGTGAGGCAAGGGCCTTGTGGATACAGGATGGAGAAGAGGAACCACACCATGAGGATGTGGGAGAATGGAAGGGAAGCACTGCCCTGATCTTATGAAAGAGGCATGGCCGCCTGGAGGCCGAGGAGATCTATCTAGATCTCTGCCACAGATCAGATCCTAATCTCCATTAGAGATATCATTGGATTAATCTAAGATCTCATCTGAGATCCAGCCACAGTCATGTGACCTTGCAAGTGCCGGGGAATACTCATATAAGAACTACTAACCTTAGCCTAGGGCTTGACCTTATAAGGCTGCTCCTTTACATGATCACGTGCTCTTGGTCACATGACCTGCATCACATGCTACTGAAGAACTCTCACGATCATGTGTGACCACGTGTTAGGCTGGAGCCATAACATTCACCATATGCTTTCTTATTAGTCAGTAGATAAGTACACTTATGGCTATTGATGCCCTTTGATAGCTTCTATATTATAATATATTTTTTCATTTTTTGATCACATGACTTTATCTTATCTTTCCATGTGATTATCTAATCTTTTATCTTACCAGGACATATGATGGGTCATGTAACTCAGAGCATAGGGTTAGCCTCATGCCTTTGTTCCTGTAGGGTCAGTTCTCATTTTTATTTCTTTTGAATTTCCTTTCTATTTTATGGAAGCATAACCCTTCTTTTTCTCATGATCACTTCTATTCTTTTTGTTCCCTGTGCCTTATGCATGGGAATATTCCCATCAGGGTCTTGGTCCATGCATGAATCTGTAGCATATAAATACTGTAGCAGTAACATCTTAAAGCCCCAGCTTTGAGCACTTGTATTATACTCATGTTAACTTGTAGCTTCTCTTTTATCCATTATCCATTTCTTTTCCTGAGTTTGTGGCATGTCAATTTCAGTGTGCATAACACTCTGCCAATATATAAGAGGATAGGAAGAGACTTGAGGTTTTCCCAGTCTTGACCACCTTTATTCTTGTGCACTAGCCTTTATGCTTAGTGTATTACTCTCTTGAAGCCCTTGACTCACTTTCTCTCTCTTGCCTATTTTGAAGCCACAAGTCTCTAAAAGCTTTCTTGTTATTGTTGTTCATGTTTAGGTCACATACCAGTCATTAAATTCAGATAAACAGCAAGGCTAGTGCATAACAGAATATAACACTATAACAGTGTCTATCCTCTGTTGTCTAAATAAGATATCAGAGTATGACAGATCTGTTTCTGTTTTATGCCATTTACTATTTTCTCCCACATTCTCAGTCATTTTTCTGTCCCAACTAAGTCCTTAGTTTTGTTACTATCCTTATAGGCATTTCTACTATACTAAGCTACCATAGTTCTCATAAATAGTTACTCTAATATCAGTAGCCTAACATCTACTGAGGTTCTCATAGTTCACTTAACCTCTGCATGACACCCCCTTTCAAGATAACAAAGAGGGAGTATGAAGAAAAGAGGAAACAAACCTTTCATAGCCTCGAAGTCGGAATTCTAAAGTGGATGCGCAGTGTCTGCGAAAAGAGGAAGGAGTCATGCTCTGGTTCATCAATCAATCAGATCATGCGCGACTTAGGCCGTGACTATTGCGAGAGAACTCAGACCGGTGAGCCCAATCGGAAGAGACGAATAATGTCAATATACAAAGCTGTGCCATAGCAGGTGTGGTACAGGAAAGACTGGTCTCGACCACAGTCGCACGGAACACCATTGGTAGAGTATTTTAAGCTCATGTTCGCTATGCGATCAGGTCGTCGCGATTCATCTAGTCACATCCAGATTTTGTGCTAATGTTAGAGTGGTCATCGCAAACATTTCATTGTCGGGCATAGCGACTAGCTTTCCGTATCCTTTCACCATAATGCCAAAAGATCCACGGTCTATAATACAGAGGCATTAGTCGGGATATCATTCGGGGAAAGGAAAAAAGACTCACGCAGGACCACCGATCACGATGCCTACTGCAGCTAATACTGTGTCCCCTACCCCAAACCCTAGTGAAGAGTACATCGCAGGGGCGAACAAAGGAAATCCGAAGCCTGCCAATGCGCGCAGACAAGCAACCATTGACATCGCTGTACAGACGGAAATAGGTAAGCAACTGGATGCCCGTATGTTTGGCAAGAACGGACCAGACGCAGCGTAGAGGGTAAATGCATCGACAACGTATGTTTGAATACACATAAAACTAAGAATCATACCCGCACCAATAAGTGCGATTCCCTAATTTATTCGTATTAATTTCGATCTCGAATCGCCGATTTGAATTTTGTCACCACTCACGACGTCAGTTGCTACCCAACTTGCACGTGTCTGAGCAGTCCATCCCGCAATAAACAATCCTATAGGAAGTATTGCCGTACCGACAAACATGGCCGCTATCGATATATGAGTATGCTGAATTAAGGACAAGAAATGCACACGAACGCAGTCTAAATTCAGGTTTACCAACACCGCCGTTCTTATTTTTGAGATATACATAGATCTTGTCCATTGTTCTCGCATTTATTTGCGAGGCCCCTGACAACCCGATACCGAGGGCAATATAGTGTAAACCGGCTATGCCAATAGATTGTTGATAGACTCCCTGGAAGACGGACGGCATGGTGGTCAAGAAGACTTCATTACATCAACAGACGGTAAGCATAGGCCATTGTTTGACTACTCACGGTATATCAGCCCATACAGGTAAGCCATGTATAGACCAAGCAACTGGATGATAGGCTCTCGAATAAACAGCGCCAATGGTCGTACCAGCGATTTAGTCATAAACGCCTTCCAACTGAAACTCGTTACGCCGGATAGTGTGTTTATTGAAATCATCATGCTCACGAATAATCTTGTTTCCCATAAAATATCGTCCGTACTTCTCTGTGAGAGGCTTTCTCCATGTCTATTGACCTTCTGATCTTGTCTGCCTTCCTCTCCAAGAGCAAAGGGGGGAAAGCTAAACAGGATGTCAACACACACCAGAACCGAAGATGATCTAGACTGACTTTCTTCAAGATAGATCAAGCTCAACAACTGGATAAACGCATCTACGATGGTCGTGGACCAAAACTAGAGGCACAACAGATTATCAGACCGAGAAAAGCGACCGAACGAGTGAACTTACCACCCATCTCCACGTTGAACGCTCTGCAATCCTACACGCAATAATGAGACAGTTAGTATGATTGAGAATTTGTGGGAATTTACCAAGCTCCGGTGATAGGACCAATTACGGGACCTAGAAGTGGCGCTAGGGTGTACAGAGACATCGCTTGACCGCGTTCTTCTGTACGCCAACAGTCGCCGAGGACACCGCCACCAATCTGTGGTCACAATGTTCATTGCGCAAAGTGTTATTCAGGCTGCATGGCGTACCGCGAGAGGAGCACTACCTCCGAGTCCAGAAAGAAACCGGAAAGCAAGTAACTGTGACTCATTCTGTGCGAAGCCACACCCCAAATTCCATGCTATATGCTCGTAAGTCCAGAGAGGATGATCGAAACTTTAGCTACCCACCGAGGTACCATAGATTTGCTAGCTGGAGGACCCGGGACCGTCCATAGATTTCGCTCAAAGGACCGAGGAACAGAGGACCAACGGCTTCCCATTTCAGGTCAGACAAACGCCCAATACGCTGAAGCTTGATTCACCGTAGGCAAGCACAAAGATCGAGGTGGTAAGCGCATTGGTTACGCTGCTGTGAATTCCAAATTGGGCAGCTACTTGATCGGAGGCGGGAGCGATCATGGAAGAGGATACGGGACTGATGAAACCAAAGCCCGAGACGAGCATAGTTATACCCCATTTCTTCTTAGAACTCCAGCTTGAGAACAGCGTGAGGATCTAGACGTGCAAAAGCATGGCATCGAGCCCACTTTTTCGGATTTTGGGGGTCACCTGGACCATCCCAGTCAACCACCAGTATAGCAGAATTTTCTCCCTCTGACGGTGGTTTCGTGTCTACGTTGACGGGCTCGAGAGCATGTTGCGCTCGGCTTGGTACCGTTGGCGTATGGTTTCCGAGCAGCGTCGTAACTCGGGAGGCTCCTTCAGGTTGTTCGGAGGTGATTGCGATGCTGGGCAGACTCATGGACAGCGCGTCTAGCGAACGGAGGTACGGCGAGAGGACTACTTCTACCCGCTGCAGCAGTACTTATAGGTGGCGTGCCTCCATGTCTGCTGACGCTCGGTGCGTGTGGCTGCGTCCGGTAATAATTTTATTGTCGACTTTGTCGGATCAGATGTGACACAGGGAGAGAGCATTTGGACGTTAGAGTGGGCCCAAATTTACGTGACCGAAGTGGTCATTCCCGTGGTGCACACGTCGCGCTATTCAATTTGCCAAAGTCAGTACACGGGAGCTGTGTCCAACCGTGATCCGTTTCCACACTAGCCCCGTAATATGAACAATGTGTTATTTCTGCTTACTAGCACAGCGCTCCATCGGTCGAAGAAAGGCCGCATTGACCAATCCCATGGGACGAAGCTCTAATCGGCCTAACGCCAACGGCCATTTCCATAACACCGGCAGCAAGCGACTTGCCGCCACTGATTTGCTTTTGCACATGCTGGCCCAATTGCCGATCCGGTTACCGGCTACCATCTACCCACCATGATTAACTTTTTACGGTCGACTCTCACACAACGTATACTTCCCGGGACATGGTCCAAGGTATGTGTTATTAGAGAGCATGTGTTATCTGGGCTGGGAGACAATGATCATGTGACGTTATCAACTGCATGGCTTCAAACTGAGCAGAGATTTGCTAGCATACATCTGGGACATGAGTCTAACCACAAGAGAAGAAGTTTGTAGTTTTACTGGCCACCAACCTTCAGCAACCTGTGTCCTCTGTTCAGATAATCCCAATGCCACTTCAAGCTAACAAGCAAATGGATTACTTTTGACAAAGCTGTGTAGCACAAGTGCAGCTTGAAGTGCCTTGGAATCCATGACTGCCTGGTAAATTTCTTTATCTGTTGCACTGAACATGTTTTGAGTCTTTGCAATAAAATTAAAAAGATCTGCAATATGCATATAATTTATGTGTTGAAGAATTCTGGTTATCTCTAGTTTATTTAGTCCATGACCAGCAAGATTCTTTAAACAAGAAATAGAGTTATTATTATGAATCTAGACCAATAGCAAGAGGAAACCACCTTGGGGGGTGCTCAAACTGAGGGGGACAAAAGAATGGCAGTCTAGAGAAGGCACAAAATAACCAGGTAAACAAGTAAACAAGTGCTCTAGACTGAAAAACCAGTTTATGTCCTTGCCCCTTTATATATTGCCACAAAATGTGCATGAACCAGGCCATGAGAAGTACATGAGATAGCTGGTATACAGAGAACAATGCTAAATAAGGAAATAGGGAAAAGGAAAACTAAATAGGAACCAATGGTAAATAGAGAGTAATTAGTAAAAGAAAGCAAGGCAAAGGTAAGATATGATATTAGAGAGTTATGTTATGCATCTTGCACAACTACCACTTTTATATCATGTGATTGTTATGACTCTGGAAACCAGAGGCTATACTAGACGAAGTTGGAGGAGATGAAACACCGAGAAGAATTTGAATGGAGGCTCTGAAGTGGAGCAACCAAGGAGGGAACAACAAAGGAGGACTCAGAAGAGACTCATGCTCAAGCAACTAAGGGCCTGGCCTTGAAAGGGTTGGTTTTCAAAGAAGTGCTAACAGCAAAGTACGAAGTGATAAAGTCTGAGGACTTTACCACCTGCACCTGCCCCTTTATATATTGCCTAGGGAGGTGCATGGACCATGTAAGTAAGGCCTACCCTAGAGTACTACTATCTAAGTAAACCAATAGCAGTAAGGGAGCACTATTAAATA
>JBBPJW010000910.1:0-18668 GCA_038088935.1 Pulveroboletus aff. viridisquamosus
GCATGATAAGATATAAGATGAGATAAAATAAGATAGGATCAAAGAAAGCAGTCAAAAACAGTAAATATTAAAGATAACTTAGCTTAGAGTAAGAATGAAAAATAGCCCCTAGCTAAGTAGTGCCAGTATATAATAGTAATAAGAGAGAGAAGGCTGATAAGAAAAAATGTTATAATGTTTTTTTGTTATGGTCTTACTGAACACAACAGTCCACAGCACGTGACCATGAGAACTGTTGAGCATGTGATGTGAATGGTTGCATAGTCATGTGACCAGGAGCACATGATCATGCAAACAAGTTGCCTTACAAGGATAACCCTAGGCTAAGGCTAAGTTTATATCTCAGAGTATTTCCTTGCACCAGGTATTAGTCACATGATGTGGTAGATCTCAGATGAAATCCAGATCCAGCTCTCCAATGATATCTGATCTGTGGCAGAGATCCAGATTGGATTTCCTTGGCCTTATGATGGCCATGCCTCTTTCATAGATTGGTACCAGTGCACTTCCATTCCTCCCACATCCTCATAGTGTGGCTTCTCTTCCATTCCATCCCTAGATCCATGAGGTCACTGCCTCACTCCTCATATCCACCCCATGCATTCCCCTCTCCTATTTAATAGAGCCTATAGTGCTATTGGTGTCCATAGATAGCATAGCTTAGGGTAGGTCTCCTGTACTTGGTCTGTGCACAGACCCAGGCAATATATAAGGCAGGGAGTGCAAGCTGGGGAAATCCAGTCTTGCTCTCTTGACCTCTAGGCTGGTTATACAGGCTAATTTATTCAGTGCTACTGGCTAGGGTTTATACAAGGGCCCAGGATCTTACTTCATTTTCTATTCGCCTAGTTAGGGGCCACTAGCATAAAAGCCCTACCAGTTATCAAGGATAGGATAGGAGCATTCACCAAGGCTGTCTTGAGTATCAAGCAAGAACAGTAGCTTACCATTTCATTTTTCATTTTTACTATCTTTTTACTTTTTCTTTTGACTCTTCACATGTCATATCATGTGACCCTGGGAACCATTTCACATTTTCACATTTTCACCTCTTCATATAGTTATGGTCTAGACCAGTCTAGACTATAATGTCATGCCTTATAACTGGCATATGTTTTACTTAGTCAGATGCTTCTCTTTTGCCATTGAATGGCTGACTGAGCAGTAGTTTAGGGTAGGCCAGACCTGTATGGTCTGTGCACATCTTTGTACAGTATATAAGGGCTTAGTTCATAGTCTGAATTTTCCCTAGTTATGTACACTTGAGCTTTACTGTTTTATACAAGTTACTTGATTTTCATTCCTTCTCTTGCCTAGTTCTAGTTGACCTAGTCAAAGTCAACTCTAGTTATCAAAGTACCCTCTAGTGTAGTAGTGATTAGCCCCAAGTTTTAGCCTTTAGTTCAATATATTGCCCATGTATTTTAAAAAAGACTCTGGAATAGTGATTTAATATTACCAGATGTTTTAATGGCCAAATGGCCAAACTCTGAACTCTGAAACAAGAAAGTGATGACCCCTGTTCTAGGAAATATGCCAGTACTCTGAAACATAAAATGAAATACTCATTAAAAAATACATAACTCTTGTTCTAGTCTTGAGGAAACTC
The DNA here is from genome assembly GCA_038088935.1 of Pulveroboletus aff. viridisquamosus. Taxonomy (NCBI): domain Eukaryota; kingdom Fungi; phylum Basidiomycota; class Agaricomycetes; order Boletales; family Boletaceae; genus Pulveroboletus; species Pulveroboletus aff. viridisquamosus. Next base: position 1,610 of record JBBPJW010000910.1, read on the forward strand.
TGAAAACTAAAAGTAAAATACTTATCAACAAAAAATCCTTATTCAAGACTCAAAGACAACTTGTAAAGCAATTTAAAGACCTGCTGAGATTTCTCAAATCTTGATGGTTGTAAGGACACTAACAAACTTCTTAAAGACTTTTTTGTTGGATTTTTATTTTGATAGACAGATTATGCAGACTTAAAAAGGAAACTCATGACAGAAACTCCCAGGGGGGTAATCAAGGTGTTTAGATTGAGTGAACACAGAATTTAAAACCCACTGGAATTGTTACAACTCTAATTTTAGAGGCTAAATCTAGATGCTGAAAAAAGAGGAGGAATACAAAGAAAAACTCAAGAGAAGACTTTGAAGAGGAGCAATCAAGAAGGAATTATGAAAGAGGACTCAGAAGAGACTCAAGCTCATGTAACTGAAGATCTAACTCAAAAGGGCTGAAATCTAGAGAAGTACAAACTACAAAATATAAAGTAATTAAGTCTAAAGAGACTTGACCATCCATATCTGCCCCTTATATATGGCCTAGGATGGTGCACAGACCATGTACAATAAGCCTACCCTTACTGCTAACTATGGATACCACTAGCAGTAAGAGTATAATATTAAATAAAAAAGGAGCAGGCATAAAGTGGAAATAAGAAGTAAGGCAGTAATCTTGCACATCAAGGGAAAGGAATGGAAGAGAAGTTAGGAACTCATAATGAAAGACCAGGGTCTTACATGAGAATGAAGATCTCTGCCACAAATATAATGAGATTGTATATGCAGATCCTAGATTTGTCAGATCCATAGAGATAGCATTGAAGATTTAGATGGAAAGATCTATGGGCATATTCTGAAAAGATCCCAGATTCTAAGTTACATGACCACTAACTGTGAAGATACTTGTAATAAGTTAAGCCATAAGCTAGGGTTATTTAAGAAGAAGTATGTTTCCCACAATTATGTTAAGTGAAAATATAGTTGCATATAGATGCATAATAAGAATAGCCTCTAGAAAAAAAAGCTTATAGAACTTGATTTACTTGTCTGGACATGAGCTGGTCAAGTAGTTTTAGAATATTTTAGTTTACCTAGTCATCTGGCTCAATAAGACAATCTTTAGATGCAAATAAACCTTGACCTATTTGACCAATGAATTTGACAACTCTGTAAGATGGGAAATACAATGCACAAAGACTGATTTTCATCAGCAACCAAGCCCAAAAATCTTTGTTAGCATCTGTGAATCTATGTGACTAGTTTTAATAGTGAAGGTCCATTAACTTCAGCAAAAGAGATGAAATTTTGAAAAATGTCAATTAAAGGGCAGAGCTTAGAAAGCACAAAGCTTGAGCTTGCCAGATTTGACTTGAAATAGAAAAAGCTTGAAGTTAAGGACTAAGAAACAATGGCCAAGGGAGCCTAAGGATCAAGCCAGCTAAGTCCATGAATAAAAAAGGCTCAAAGGAAATAAAACTTGTGAATTTGTTCCAGAAGATTTCAAAACTCCTACTCAGTTTTCTCTGGACATGAGCAGGTTCAATCTTATCAACTGCAGCAGTTTTTGAACCTGTCTGGGTTTTAAAGATCTGAAAACTCTTCTTCTGGCTCAGTTTTAGAAATGTAAGCTGGTTCTGGCTATATCTTCTGCCCAAACTGAGCAATGACTGAGAACATTCAAGATTAATGGTAATTGCTGACAAATTAAGGTGGGGGAATGACCACTAAGGCAACAGTCACTTACAGCACAAACTGGTACTGCTCAAGTAATATAGTCTAAAGCAAGTGTTAGGGACTCAATCCAAAAAAAAGAAGCCTTCTTGAGGGGTACTTATACAGAAGGAAAGCCAGTAACTGAACAAGTGCTTTAGACTGGGGAAAACCCAGTCTATGGTCTTGCCCTTATATATTGCCAACCATAGGGCATATATGAGGTGGTTAACATAATAATAAATAAGAGGTGAGGACATGAAGTAACAGATGCCAGCCAAACTAAGAGTAATTCAAATAAGGTAAAATAAGAAATAGAGGCTAAAAAGTAGTGAGTTTATAACAGTATATACTACTTCTTTTGTTATGCTAGGTCTGGGTAGAAACTAACATAGATCTTAAAGCTTGGGCTAAGAATAAGGCTCAACTAGAGTCAGCCTTGGATGCTAGTGTAATGGTGCAAATGTAGAGATGGCACCATATGTTTCTTACTGAAAATTGGGAACAAAATAAGAATGTTGGACTTGTTAAGAACTAAGGTGGTAACTGCCAATGGAGAGTTACAGGCCAGGGACTCCCTTAAAATGGTGGGGACTAGATACTCAGATGGTTTAAAATAAGGTAAAATAAGGCAGAAGTACAGTGACTTTAAAAACTGGCCCAATACCTAACCCTAATCTGGTGCATGAAGCACACCACAATCACATAAACAAATGACACTTTACTTTTGTGGGACATATTGTAGTAGAAACCCTTGGCCACACCTTTGATCTATATATCATGTGATTTTGTTCAGATGCCATCAAGATATAATTATTACAAGATGAATACCTTATTGGGCCAGTTTATGTACTTTCAATTTGAAAATTGAAATCTCTATTACATCAAGCAAAACAAAGATACATATGTAAACAGTCTGTCTGAGTTTCAAAATACTCCCACACATTCTTATTCTCTACTTTTATTATTATGCAATCTTTCACAGCTAATTAACAGGCTATTATCCTTGCTCAACTTGATGCTGGCCACTCAGCTCATATTATTGCCAACCAGCTTGATGTTGGACATGCTACTATATCAAGGCTATCTTCCCAAGAGCACCCAGACCTTTAGAAGTCCACTGGTGGTCATTCATCCAAGCTTTCTCCTACCAATATTCACCATGCTGTCCATCTTATCTCCTCTTGTAGAGTAGAGAATACTGTTTAAGTGACCAAAGCACTCTCTGATCTCATCAATCAACCCCTCTACCCCAACATTATTTACTGGCACTTAAAAAAAGTATTATGGTCTTGGCTTGACAATGAGAGCAGCAAGGAGGCAAATGAGGGCAGAACACCACCAAATCTCTACACTGGGCTAGAAAAGAGTAAAGGGGTACTAAAAAATGCTTGAGACTAATGGAATCACTCAGAGAGGCCAAGAAAGGCTGGTCTTACAAGTGGTCAAGTCTAAAGAGACTTTAATACTAAAATCAATTGCCTGGGGTCAGATGGAAAAAAATGGGTGTGGAAAAAGCCAGGTAAGAGGCTTAGTAATAGGCTGTTAAAAAGTATCATTAAGTATGGTAAAGGCTTTATAATGATTTGGGGCTATATAACTTGGAAGGAAATTGGCTAGGCTATCAAGATAGATTGTAGAATGAATGGTAATCTTTACCTTTAAATTTTGAAGGATAAACTGCTAGAAACCATGCAGTATTATGATCTTAATTCTTCTAATACTATTTTTTAGCAGGACAATAACTCCAACCATACTTGCAAAAATATCAGGGAGTGGCTGGAAGAACAGGATTTCAGAACTATGGTATGGTCTGCACAGTTTTCTGACATCAACCCCATTGAATATCTCTTGTGGTATCTCAAAAAAAGACTTGCTGATATAAAACCCCTTTAAGGATATGAAGGAGTTGTGGGATAGGATTTAGATGGAGTGGGAGAGAATGCTAGTTGCAGAATGTCAGAAATTGATTGAGAGCATGCCTAGGAGGGTCCAGGAAGTACTCAAGAAAAAGGAAGGCTATACCAAGTACTAATAATATCCTACAAATCAAAAGTACATAAACTGGCCCAATAAAATATATTTATCTTGTAATGATCATATCTTGGTGACATTTGAATGGAATCACATGATATATAGATCAAAGATGTAGCCAAGGGTTCCCACTATAATACATCCCATCAAAGCAAAGTGTTATTTGTTTATGTGATTGTGGTACACTTCACACACTGGATTGGGGTTAGGCATTGTGCCAGTTTTTGAAGTCACTGTAGAACAGGCATAGTCCAGTGAGCTGGCATAATCTGCATCAAAGTAAGCATAGGGAACAAGATATTGTACAGTGGTAAGTCTGTTGAGGTTTAAAACAAAATCACAGGTACTTTTAAGATAATATAGGATATTCTTTACAGCTATTGTTATGCATCTTGAGATCAAAGTGCCACAAGCTTGAATAAAAAGAGAATTGATTCAAAGGGGAGCTGCAAGTGAACATGAGTAAAGTACAAGTGCTCAAAGCTAAGAGCTAAGAGTTACTATGGCTATAGTATTTATATACTACAGTGACATGCACAGACCAATTCCCTGATGAGAGTTTTCCCATACATGTAACACAGGGATCAAAAAGAAGAGAAGTCTCTGTGGAAACTATCAAGGGTCCAGCTTCTAAAGAATGAAAAGGAAGAATGAAAATGAAATGAATTCTGATAGGGCCAAAGGCATAAGGCTAACCCTTAGCCCTAAGTCTTGTGACTCATTATGTGCCCTGATAAAATAAAAGATTAGATAACCACATGAGGAAGATAAGATAAGGTCATGTAATCAAGAAAAGAAAAAATGCATCATAACAGCTGTTCAATAAGTGTGCCCAGGGTTTGCTGTAAATTATGTGATCTGTTGCATGGCATATGCAATATCCAGTCAGATCATAATGGCACAGTGGTTCAGCATACCCATGGCATTCTAATATGACATATTTCACATGTCAGCAGTCTTATCAGGGGTACTTGGAAAGTATGCATGTAATAACTGCAGTTCTGTCTGCTCTGGTGTTGAAATTGAATTTGCAAATTCAAGTTCATATGCCTTAAGCATGAATTCAATATAACAACAGTGAGAAAATGAAATGGCACAGGCTTGATAATTTTGAGTAATTTCAATGCCAAGAAGGTATCAGATCTTACCCTGGTCTTAAAGGAGATATACAAATCAAAATTGTGCTTGAGATGGAACATCTCAGCCAGTAAAGATACATAGAAGCCAAAATCATTAACATGAGATACAATAATGCAGATGCTGGATTTGTGGCAATGGAAAACCACACAGAGGTCAGATATGCAGATAGTAAAGCCAATTTTAGTGAGAATGGATTTAAGCTTTCAATACCAGAGATGGCTAGACTGGCACAAACTGTTATGGTGCAAGCCTAACATGATGGTTGCACGTGACCATGGGAACTGTAGAGCATGTGATGCGCTGGTCATGTGATCAGTTGCACGTGATCATGCAAATGAGTATCCTTACAAGGCAAGCCCTAGGCTAGGGTTAGTAGTCTTATATGAGTATTCCCCTGCACTGAGATATAGGTCACATGATATGGCTGGATCCCCGATGGGATCTTAGATCAGTCCCCGATGATATCTCTATGGAGATTAGGATCTGCATCTGTGGCAGAGATCTAGATAGATCTTCTCGACCTCAAGATTGCCATGCCTTCTTCATAGATCCAGATCTAGGTGCTTTCCTTCCATTCTCCCACATCCTCATGGTGTGGCATATCTCTTCTCCATCCCTTAGTCGCGAGGCCACTGCCTCATTCCTGATTCACACCCCATGCATGCTACCTTATCTATTATGGAGACAAGCTACTTAGACTATTGGTTTACATAGATAGCTAACATTAGGGTAGGCTCCCTGTAGTTGGTCCATGCACCTTGACCAGCAATATATAAGGCAGGGAGTGGTAAGCTGAGGTCTTCTCAGTCTTACTCTCTTGTCTCTTAGCTGAGATTATACAAGGGATCTCTATGATCTCCCGGCTGTCCCTCTTAAGGGATCCCCCTGAGCTCTTTAGGGTTAGGCTCCAACTCTCTCTTGCCTAGTTCGGGGCCACTAGTACAAAAGCCCTAGCAGTAGCAAGGAAGGCGCTCACCAAGGTGTCAGTGAAGTATCAAGGATATGGGTAGTTACCCATAACACAAACCATAGAGGGCTTTTTAGAGAAGCCAGACATGGTTTTTCAGGCTATTGGCAATAAATCTGGGAAACTATTTGATATATGCAGGTTAATTGGGAGGCATGTTACTGTTGAGAAAAGCTGGGTTGATATTGATGACATGGACTTCCTAGTCAAGCACAACAGTAATCACATATAGAAGGCATATGAACTTAATCTGGGCAACTGGAGCAAAAGTTTCATTAAAATTGATATCCAGTTTTTGAGTGAAGCTGCATGCAACAAGACAGGTTTTATAGCATGTAATGTGACCTAAAGCATCATATTTGATGTGGAAAATCCATTTGGTGTCAGTGGTATTATAACCAGCAGAGAACTTAATAAGCTCATAGGTACCAAGTTATATGATTGCATTGAGCTTATTGTGCATGGCCTACACCAATTCTGCATAGTCTGGTGAGTTGATTGCCTCATAATATATATGGGGTTCTTTACCCAAAGCAATGTTAATGTTTTTAGCAGGCAGGTCAGACATAAAGGTCCTATTTTGCTCTGAGTCTGAATTTTGAGGGCTGGAGTTTGAATATTCATGGTCAAAGCTTTGTTGCAAAGTTCACATGGCATTAGATATTATTTGTTGGGCCTTGATTATGGCAGTACAAGTGGAGTGTGTTATGCAACTAGCAAACACAATGGTCCACAGCATGTGACCATGGGAACTGTTGAGCATGTGATGTGAATGGTTGCATAGTCATGTGACCAGGAGCATGTGATTGTGTGAATGAGTTGCCTTACAAGGATAACCCTAGGCTAAGGCTAAGTCCATATCTCAGAGTATTCCCTTGCATCAGGTATTAGTCACATAATGTGGTAGATTTCAGATGAGATCCAGATCCAGCTCTCCAATAATATCTGATCTGTGGCAGAGATCCAGATTGGATCTCCTTGGCCTTATGGTGGCCATGCCTCTTTCATAGCTGAGAATCAGTGCATCTTCCATTCTCCCACATCCTCATGGTGTGGCTTCTCTTCCATTCCATCCCTAAATCCATGAGGCCACTGCCTCACTCCTCATATCTGCTCCATGCATTCTCCTCTTCTATTTAATAGAGCCAGTAGTGCTATTGATGTCCATAGATAGCATAACTTAGGGTAGGCTCCCTGTACTTGGTCTGTGTGCAGATCCAGGCAATATATAAGGCAGGGGGTACAAGCTGGGGAAACCCAGTCTTGCTCTCTTGTCCTATAAGCTGGTTATATAGGCTAATCATTCAGTGCTGCTGGCTACAGGATTATCCAAGGGCCCTTGATTCATTCCATTCTCTACCTCACCTAGTTAGGGGCCACTAGCCAAAAGCCTCATCAGCTCTCAAGAATAGACTAGGAGCATCCACCAAGGTTATCTCAAGTATCAAGCAAGGATGGTAGTAATTATAATAGAGTGAGCATGAAAAGACAAAGGCAGAGCATTATTTTGAGGTGGCAGAGGTTAAGGTTGTTTAACATGGGTAGGTGAGGCAGAATGAGATGGCAAAGGCAAACCTGTATGATTTCTGGGAGCAGAAAGGGGGTAAGGCTGAGCAAGGGATTGCTAGTTGAAGATATCATTATCTAAATCAAAAATAGACAAGCAAAGAGAGTTGTAGTGGAATTGGTACTTCCCCTTAGCTAGGAATTGATCACAACTATTAGCAACATTATTAAAGACAGCATGATCCAAGACACAAATGGTACATTAAGCAGGGAGTTAGAATCACCAGCCCTTCTGAATATTGAAGTAGCCAACAGAAATGGCATGCATGCCCTTAAAGTCAAGCTTCCAGTGGGCAGGGGAGTCATCAAGGATATGGGGAAGATAATCAAAACAGTAAAGATAACAAACATCTGATTTGCACTTATAATAGATTGCATAAAAAGTGAAGTTGAAGAGGGAGCAAGTCAGATGCTGGTGTTATAATTATTTTTCACTTTTCACATCACATGACCCTGGGAACCATTACCTTTTCACATCTTCACACTTTCACACTTCACATTTTACATTCTAGAACATTCCAGGCCATAACATCATTACCTGGCAGTTTCCATGAGAAACTGCTAAGGTACTCACTTTTTTATTGCCATTGGTCTGCTTACTGTAGCATAGTTTAGGGCAGACCCTATCTACATGGTCTGTGCACATATCTGTATCATATATAAAGGGCTGGCACAAGCTGGGATTCCCCAGTCTTGTGCACTTGAGCTTTTGCTTTATACAAGGCCTTGACTCTTTTTTTATTCCTTTTGCCTAGTTCTCTGAGGTAACAGCATCCACTGGACAGACATCAAGACATGAGGATAGAATGGTTGCAACTGTTTCAGCTGGTTTTAGTATAAACAATATAGTTGGCAGCTTTCATCCATATTAAAAGGGGCAGGCCAGAATCAATGAGAATAGTGTGAATGTAATTGATGAGAGTACAGTTGAGCCATTCAGAAATGCCATTTTATTTAGGGGTCCATGACATTGATAATTTCCAGTGGATTCCTGCTTGCTTTATAAATGAAATCCAGGCAGTGCTAAGGAATTCACTGCTATTTTCAGTCTGAAAAGTTTGAATAAATTTCCCACAAGTGTTTTTCACCTCAGACTTTCAAGTTTTAAAGGCAGAAAAAGCATTACTCTTATGATGGAGAAAAAGGACCCAGATCCAACAGGAGTAGTCATTGATAAGGGTCAACATGTATGGTATGCCAGATATGCTGTGAATGGATAATGGTTCTCAAAGATCTGAATATACAAGAGCAAGAAATCAGCTTGCTTAACCACATGCAGAGGGTAGAAATGAAGCACAAGTCAGTTTTCCCATTGCATATAAGGGACATACCAGTGGTAAATAGTTCAAGTGTCTGAGATGGAAGTCCCATTGCTTAAGTAAGAAAAGAGATGTAACTGCAAAATATGCTACATTAGAAGAAGAACAAAGCACATCAAGATAGTATAGGTGGTTGGCATGCCAAGTAGCAGTAAAAAGCAGTTTGTGGGATTTGTGCAACAGGTCATATATCAATTGCCCATTATCTTTCAACTTGAAAGATAGGCAATGGCTGGCATCAAAAATGGTATAACAGTTAGCATCATCAAGTCTTGAGACAGATATGATGGAAGTGAAAAATATGAAAACATGGCAGATATTATGCAAATAAAGGTAGGTAGTGCCAGATGACCTGCTAGCAATAACCTGAGCTTTACTACAACCAGAAATAGTGGATTGATCATTTTCAAAACTGCTAATGCTGCCATCAGAAATAGTGGAGTAGGAGATGAAGAAATGACAGTTAGTAAGTATGTGGGTCAAAGTGTCAGAATCAATAATGGATGTCAAGCAAGTAGAATATGCAGAATTTAATGCCAAAGGCATTGACAGTCCATTCCAGTGCAGTAAGTGCACTTTCAGCAGTTTCACTGGTTGATATGACAGTAGAGGATGTAGAAGGCATCTGTTATCATTTTCTTCAAGAATCTGGGTCCTTTGGATTAGAAGGAAGTGTGAATAGGAGAATAATGGCAGCAAGCCATTTCTGGATAATAAATTTGGCATTGGCAATGTATTGAACAGCCTTCTGATACTTATTGACATACACAGATATATTTTTACCACTTGGCATATGGTAAATAAGACAATAAAATCAATAGATAATAGATCCTGTCCCAATCTGGCTAAATTCCACTATATGTTATAATCACTTTTTATTTTTCATATCACATGACCCTGGGAACTCTTATCCTTTCACCTCTTCACACTCTCACTATTTCATATCTTCACATTTCACATTCTAGAACATTCCAGACCATAACATCATCACCTGGCAGTTACCATGAGATACTACTAAGGTACTCACTCTCTTATTGCTATTGGCCTGCTTACTGTAGTATAGTTTAGGGCAGACTTCAGTTACATGGTCTGTGCACACATCTGTAGCATATATAAAGGGCTGGCACAAGCTGGAATTCTCCAGTCTTGCATACTTAAGCTCTTAAGCTTTATATAAGGCACTTGACTTCTTCTCTTATTTTCTTTTGCCTAGTTCACTGTGGGTCTAGTTAAAACCACAGCTTTCAGGTTGTGTCCACTAGTGTTAGCCATGAGACATGAGGATAGGATGGCTGTTGCCATTTTACTATGAGTAAATTCCATGCATTACTGGTAGTATGCAGGTAAATTATTTTGACCACAAGCTTGGCTTTGATGCATTGCCTGATCATTGCTTTTGCAGCTAAATTTATTTTTTATCAGACAAGATAGGAGGTAGCATCTGATGGTTTAGAAAGAGTGCCATTAATAATCTGTGATAAGTCACAGTACTCAAAAGCTGTGAGCATATAGTATATTTATAGCCAGATTTATTTGCAAGACAATTATCTTTACTTTGTGGAAAGCAATAACTTACACTCATGGGCATATTCTAAGATATGGGCATAGTGGGGGCAGCATTCTAACCAGACATGACAGCTTGAGGGGTTTAATTTATGGTTGTGGATTTAATGAATTCCTCTGTTTTTATATTAGGCCATAGGGCTCATAATCTAATGGAATTAAGAACTAAATACATGTCAGTAGATGATATTACAGTGTGATAGGTTCATGCATACCTTAGTTGGGATGGAGAAATAACTGGAGATGCTGTGTAAAATGGTGTATGGTATTAAAGGTAAAGTAAAGCTGTTATGTGTTAATATATTGGGTAGACAACAAGAAACTGAGACTATTATAGTAAAATGAAAGGCTGTAATATATGGAGATCATATCATAATCAATACCCACTATCACTAGTTAAATGCTTTTTACTTCTTCTGCATTTATTCACTTGCAAGCCCCAGCTCTAACTAGTTTTGTTCTTTCCTTTGCATTTCCCTTCATATTGCTTGATATCCAGGCTCTATCTTGCACTTAATATTTCAACAATAAATCTTTTCCCAGCACTCAACTTCATAGCTCAGAAGCATGCTAACCTTATTAATAAAGTAATGGTGCATGAGTTACTCCCCTGTAAAGGCACCATTGCCTTTCTAGAGCAGTAATGGGTTACAGAAGGTCTCCAGAGCATTCTCTACATTGTCTAAGCTGGTCTCACTCATTCTTAGCACAACCAGCAGGAGCACATGATGGGGATGAAGCAACAACACCCACTTCCTTTGTCCCACAACCCTGACCCTTCTGCTCAACAAAAACACACCTTACCATTTAATTCTCTATTCCTGGCAATTCTTCAGGCAGATCTGGTGCAAAATAGCATTTGATGATGCAGCCAGAGTTGCATTTACCTTAGTATCCAGACCCTTAAAGTATATCATCAAGAGAATTGAGGCCCAAAAGTGTTATGCACCTCAAGATTGAAGTGCCATGAACTCAAAAGAGAAGAGATAGAGCAAGAGGAGTTCTTGAGTTAACATGAGTATAGTACAAGTGCTCAAGACTGGAGAGTCTTGAGACACTAAGGCTATAGTATTTATACTACAATGTCCAGCGCATGGACCAAGACCCTGATGGAAAGATTCCCATACATGCAGCACAGGGATCAAAAAGAAGAGAAGTCTCTGTGGGAATCATTAAGGGACCAGCTTCTCAAATGGAAGAGAAGAAGCAGAAATGAAAAGAAGTACAGGATCTTAAGGTCATGAGGCTAACCCTATGACCTGAGTCATGTGACCTGTCACATGCCCTGATAAGATAAGAGATTAGATAACCATGTGGAAAGATAAGATAAAGGTCACATGATCAAGAAAAATAAAAATGTGTTATAACAAAAAGCATATGCCTCTCTAATACTTCACCTATAAAGGCCTTTATAAAGCAACTATAACTACATGGTGAACTAAAGAACTTGGCACACTTACCATAGGAATTGTTTCCAAGAATAATATTACTGCACATGCCACCAGCTTATCTGTGATCTCAAGATATGCAAAGCCAGACTATCTGCTAACATACCTGCAGCTGTTCTTTGCAAAGAACCACTTTCTTTTAGCAATCAAACATGTGAAATGGGAAGACAGGACTATTGACTTCTTTAACTGGCTTTTTCATAATCTTGACAACCACATCATTTGAAAAGAAGGAAATTGTGGTAAATATGCCTTGCTATACTATTTGTCCAGGATTCACATTAACTGGTTATTACAAACTCAATCCAAAGACCAGAAGTAGCCTTAAGGGGTACATATACAAGCAGACCATATAGAAAAGGAAATAAAATAGCAACCAAGTGCTTTAGACTGAATTTTCCAGTTTAAAGTCTTGCCCTTATATATAGTGGCTCAAAAAACTGTCCCAATGTTTGCATGTTTTGCACTAAATGCAATAACTATTAATTACTACTAATTATCATGCTAGGCTATAAGTATATGAAATACAGTACTTGCTCTTGGCTTTCTATTGGTTCAATGATCAAAGCATTTGATTATATTTGGTAACATGGCAACCATATTAAAATAACAACTCATTGGGACAGTTTTTTGACTTTTAATTCCCATTACATATATTGGACCCTAAAGTATTGTAAGATGATTATATATCTTGGGTAAGTAATATATTATCTTACTCTTATATCACTAATTAGCCTCCAGCATATATAAATCCTACCATTACAAATAAATTTCCTTATCTTCATTATAAAACATCTTTCTGCTGCTTAAAAAGATAATATCATCTCTCTTGCCTCTCTTGATCTTTTCTGTAGGAAAATTGCATCTCAAACTGGTCTAGAGAAGTTTACTGTGGCTATGGTCCTTAAGAAAACCCAACCAGAGAAGGAAAATCATCATGGTGGTCATTCTTCAAAACTTTCTTCTATCAACAAATACACCATTGTTTAACAAATTCTTACTGAAAAGGCCAGTAATGCAGTTCAGGCCACTTATTTCATCAATTCTATTGTTAGCACTTCTGTCTGCCCACAATGTTGTGTTCTCAGTTTCGGTTATGGTTTTGGTTATGCTATCACGGTTGCCACGAGAGACGGTTACTGGTCCTAGACAGAGATCTCCAGTTTCAGTCACGGTTTACAGTAAAAGAATGAGTGAAGTGATTGATACCAGAGAGTACGAGTGAGTCGCTGCACAAGAGGTGTGAGCGCTCAAGACTGACTGGGAGTACTAGTGAGACACTGCACTCGAGATACAAGGTGCTCAAGACTGAGGAGACCTCAGCCTGAACCCCCTGCCTTTTGTATTGGCAATGGCTGCGCACAGACCATGTACAGGAGGTTGTACCTTAAGATGCTATCTACGGTCACCAATAGCATAAGTAGCGCTTTACCGTAAATAGATAGGAATGCATAGAGCGGTAATGAGGGATGAGGCAGTGGCCTCACGGATCAAGGGATTGTAATGAAGAGGAACCACACCATGAGGATGTGGGAGAATGGAAGCGCACCGGTTCGATCAATGAAGATGGCAAGGCCGCCTGGAGGCTGAGGAAATCCCATTGGAATCTCCGCCATAGATCTGATCCTAATCTAGATCGCAGATCAGATATCATTGGACAGATTCAGATCTCATCTAGAGATCTGCCACAATCATGTGACCAAGGTGTGCAGGGAATACTCTTAAAGGAAATAGGACTTAGACCTAGCCTAGGGTTTGCCTTGTATGGCAACTCGTTCGCACGATCACGTGCTACTGATCATGTGACCAGTGCATCTCGTGCTCTAAGGCTCTCACAGTCACGTGCAACCGTCGTGTTAGCTAGGAGCATAACACACAAATAGTCAGGAATACTCTTAAGGAAGCTTCTTTAAAAATTATGATGAAAAAAAAACCTCTTCTTTCTGTTATCTATAGAAAAAGCAGGTTGGCTTTTGCTCTAAAGTACCAGTATTGGACTGTGGAGAACTAGAAGAGGATGATTTGGTCAAATGAGACTAAAATCAATAGGATTGAATCAAATGGACAAGAATATGTAAGAAAAAAAAAAAAAAAAGGGAATAAGTTCTAAGAAGATCAAAGATTTAGTCAAGTTTGAAGGATTACTTATGGTCTGGATATTATGCACTTAGCAAACACTAACAGTCTTGTCATGTGACTGTGAGACTCACTTGCCTAAACAAGATTAACCCTAGGTATAGGTTTGATTTCTTATTTAAAGTATTTCCTGTGCAGATAATTAGTTACATAATATGGCAGATCTCTAGATGAGACCTAGATCTAATGCTGATAATATCTGATCTAATAGATCTAGATTAGGTCTCCTTGGCTTTATAGTGGCCATGTCTTATTTATATTTACTGTCCCTGTATCTTCCCTTTTATTCCTATGCTTCTTTTCTTCCATTTCTAATCTGCAAGGTCACTGCCTCATCCCTACCCTTTGTCCCATGCTTCTTTATTTATTAGTATGTGCACTTACTGCTATTGATATCCCTAGATAGTAGTTACTAATCCTGTACTGAGGCTATATGCCTCTGCTGCAATATATATACATATAGAAAGAGACTTGGGGTTTTTCCAGTTCTAATCACTTGTGTCTTTATGTCTCTTAAGCCTTGAGCATTCATACTATTACTTGTGTTAACTCTTGGCAATTCTTTATCAAGACTCATTCCTTCTTTTTTCTTCTTGCCTAGTCAGAGCCACTAGCTTAAAGCCCTCTTGTTATTGTTATTCATTATTGTCATATACTGGTTTATGTTATAATAGGAGCACCTCAGTTAAATGCATAACAATGGAACTGTATTGGATGGAATAGTATAGAAGTTTTGAATGAGGTTAAGAAAAAAATGGATGCTGAACAGTGTTACGACTCTGGAAACCAGAGGCTACACCTAGACTGTGGATGGAAGAGGAGGAACATGAAGTAAATCCTAGTGGAGGCTCAGACAAGGAGCAACTGAGGATGATTCTAAAAGAGTGAAGATGAAGAGGACTCATATGAGACTCAAACTTGAGCTTCCTAGTTCCTATGCCTTGAAGGGCCTGGTTTCCTGAGAAGAGCTTTACTAAGCCTAATGACCTGAGGTACTGAAGTGATAAAGTCTGAGGACTTTACCACTCTGACCTGGGCCTTTATATATTGCTCCCTGAAGGGCACGGACCATATAACTAATGCCTACCCTAAGTATCATACAGTAAGCTGGCCAATGGCATAAAGGAAGACCTTGTGTAGGCTGTAAGGGAAATGCATGGAGTGGATATGAAGGATGAGGCAATGGCCTTGCATAAGATGTGGTAGAATGGAAGAGAAGGGTCATGGTCACAATGAGGACAGGGATCTCAATCCACAGATAAGATCACCTCACAGATCTGTCAGATCCACGGAGATGGTCAGATCTTAGATCAGGGAGATCTTGGGAAGATCCATAGATGTGCCTCGTGACCACTAACCTTAGAGATACTCATAGGAATATGCCAGATCCTAAGGTAGGGTTTAGCCTGATAAGGGATGGGATTCCCACGATCATGTGAGAATGAAAGTGGTCATTGCATGGTTTGCAACAAACAGTATGTGGTAATTTTAAAAAAAGAATTGTTGTAGAGCATAAAGAGTTCTGAAATTCCTTCAGATAAAATCATCTTTCAACAAGATAATGATTCCAATCATACCTCTAGAAGAGCTTAAATCTGGTTTAAGAAGCAAGATATCAAGCTTCTGGATTGGCCTGCTTAATCTCTAAACCTTAATCCTATTGAACACACTTGGAGTCATTTAAAAAGATGCCTTTCAGATTATAAGAGGGCATCTACAGGAGTTCATAAATTATGGAATAGAATGGTAGTAAAGTGGGAAAGAATTTCTGTAAAGAAGTGTTAAAAATGGACAGAAAGCATGTCTAGAAGGATTCAAGCAGTTATCAAGGCCAAGGGAGGTCATATCAGATACTAAATACCATATCCTATTCAAAGTTAAAAAACTGTCTCAATAAGTTATCATTTTGATATGTGGTTGCCATGTTACTAAAACATAACTAAATGCTTTGATTATTGAGAGCCATTGCATTTAGTGCAAAACATGCAAACATTGGGACGGTTTTTTGAGCCATGTACCTAGTTCTTAATTCCATTAGGTACTAATTCAGTTATTTCTTTATTCCAACTAAGTCCTTAATTTCATTAGTGGGGGCAAGAAGAAAGAGGTCCACTGGCATCACCACAGAAGCAAAGACTCTATTCTATCCCTACATAGTTTACTACAGGATAGAATCCCCATTTTGACCGGCACAAGAGTTACATAAGCTTAGAGCATCTACATTTCGTACCATTTTCTAGTTTATGTTCCTCTGTAGCTTGACATCTACTGAGGGTAAGTTCTATCATTATAGGCATTCTACTGTACTAAACTGCCATAGTTCTCATAGGTAGTTAATATAATATCAATAGCTTGACATCTACTGAGGTTCTCATAGTTCACTTAACCTCTGCACAATACCCCCTTTCAACATCCTGAACATCTGATGCCATAAGCCGCGTGCATATCTGCTAGGGACAGCGCTAGTCGTGTTACTGGCTGTGCGCATGCTTGATAATCTAATAGGCTGAACGTCCCTTATGTTGTCGTCGCTCACACAATACGGGGGCAATTTTAAGTGGACTTGGCTGCTTGGGAACAGTCAAGCTCTATCCTCTGGCGCGATCGCATTGAATCGACTCTCGATAGCAAAAAACAAACCTAGGATACGTCTCGTTCGTGACGCCTTGTGTGTTGAAACTGCAGAATACTGCAGGATACTTGTAGTCACTAAGTATCCTACGGTAACTAAAGGTCCGACATAGCTACTAGCTTATGTAAGCGGTGAATCGTAGGTAATCCACATATTCCAACATCGTGACCTGAATGAACCATCCCAAGGGGTAGACTCGGAGACAGCAGACTCGAGATCCCAGCGTCCATCCTTTTCATCATGTGACAATGATTCAGTTGACACCTCTCACCTCCCCTCTCAATGCATATGGACGACTATCCCTTTTTAGATGTCAAAGGTATGCGTAGACCACAAGGCGGTGTCTCTGGTGGGCACGGTACATCATCCGAGGTGAGGCAGGTGGGTGACTGGCAGGTCAGGTGCACGTGGGCTCACGTCAGTGACTTTTGCGCGCGCACAGAGCAATCGTTTGGGTGTTCTGTCCTCTTGGTAGACTTTGCACACAGCAGATATGGCCCTGGTGTGGCAAGGCATTGCAGACGGCGAGCGTCACTCGTATCTGGAGGAGTCCAACTCCCGT
>JBBPJW010000911.1:0-18656 GCA_038088935.1 Pulveroboletus aff. viridisquamosus
CTGCGCCTGTGCAGCCGATGCAGCGTTGGCGATCGCCTGTTCGAGTAGTTTTGTCTGTTCTTCCGACAGGCCATAGAGTGAAAGCTGAGATGTAGGGACCACCACACTCCCATGGGGTCGCGTCCCGTTCTCCACGGGACGAGCAGTGTCAAGCGATGCAAGGGACTTGTCACCACGGCTGGACAACAAGGAGGACCCTTCAGGGTGCACCATTTCGCCGTTGTCACCGGCAGCGCCCATCACGCCCCGACTCTGGGTTCCAGGAGCTAAGCTCTGCATCTGTGCACGGGCAATCACGCTCGCTAGCGTCGCCTGCCCGCCAGTTGGGTCGAGATGCAACGACGGTGCTGCATGATCAATACCAAGCGCGGATGACACGTGCCGCTGCAACGTTGCATGGAGGCTGAGCACGGCGGCCTGCATGTGTCTGATGACATCGTTCTGTATCTCCCCTTCTTCCATGTGTCCATCGTCTGCCTGGCCGTATACCGCACCACCCGCGACGATGTCTGCCCACATCCTGGTCCGCCGGCCCTCCCGCACCACGTCCTCGTCAGCGTCCTTGTCCACTGCCACCTCCCTGATCGCAGCATTGACACAGTTTTCCCCTTTACCACCGCGTGACGCGCTGTTATTTTTATGGCGTTTGATTGCATCCCGACGGGAAAACATCTTGTCGCAGCCAGCACATTGCCAAGCTTTCTTTTCGTGGAGTTTTGCATGTCGCCTGAGGTCATGGTTCCGCGCAAATGACGCAGGACAGACTGCGCAGCGGAACGGGCGGTGTACGGCATGAACACGATGATGTGCACGTAGGCTGTAAAGCTTTGCAAATACCTTGCGGCACCCGGGCACGAGACAAGGGTAGACAGCTGCGCCAATATCATTGAACGGAACGGACGAATTAGGATTGGTCCCTCGCGTAATCCAGGGGTGAGAGTGGTGCAGCGCAGAACCTGGAGGCGGCGGCTGGACAACGTGAGTCGAACCTGCTGTAGGGCCAATCTGAATACCACTAAGGACTCCGAGGACTTGAATCAAGCCTCCGATCTCTTGCAGCGCGTTCATTTCTGGACCTCCTCCGGAAGATGATGTCATGGAAAAAAGGAACAGCTGATGGAGCTGTAGCTGGACAGAAGATATGACGGACGGATCAAGCGTGCCATCAGTCGGAATATTAGCAGTGAGAGCGTCGGAGACAATTTTGACAGCCTCGGTTATTTGCAGCTGGAAACCATGATGTGCGACATTCGGCCGTTTAAGAGCGCGTGCATCATTTTGCCGTTGTTCTTCTTCGCTCTCGTCCCGCCTACGCTTCCCGATGTGGAGTTGGATCGCAGGGGCATTCGAACGACGCATCGTTGCAAAGAGCGTGTCGGAGCTAGCCAATGACACTAGGATGGGCGTCAAGGATTTGGCAAGCTCTTTTGATATCGATCCGGTGCGAACAACCTGATGCAGGACGTTCAATACACTGTCATTGTTGGTCCCTGGAACGACAGTCGACGCGAGCGTCGAGCAGGCAAGCGTGTCGTTCGCCGTGAGCGCAAGAATACCCTTGGTGGTTTGCAATGCTGCATCTCGCTTCTTTGACAGAGTAGTCATGGAGCCAGAGAGAGCGTGCTCGCCCGGAGGGGCTGCAGAGCGAACTGCAGGTGGCTGCACGGGCCTGGCTTGCGCAGCCTGCGCCTTGCTGATATCCGCCCAAAGCTGTTCTTTCAGACGACGCGCTATCTCCTCTGCCTCTTCTTCGTCTTCGTCCTCGCCGTCATCCTCGTACTCCTCATCCTCGGCATTTGTGCCGTCCTCTGGTGCTACCACACACAGAGTGGTGCCGGAATTCACGTCGTCCCCGACAGCCTGCTCTGCGATAATTTCTGTCATCAGCCTTAAAAACTGTTAGCAAAGACATAATTCCATGAGTCGAGTTCGTAAGTGGTCTGACCAGGAGGCTCCTTACCGCAGTAGAGAAATATCCGTGCTAGACCAGGTCAAATGCCGGGCACTTGATCACGTGATTTTAAGATGTTATGATTGATTATGTAAACACGGTAACTATTTTTCCAAGCCCGCGAACATGCGGTAACGAGCATGTTGGACCGTTCGCGTTTGTGCGGACCCGACCTTCACGAGTTGGTCCACTTCCCCCGAGGGTCTTTCGAAACGCTAGGACGATATGGCGACCAATACCGTCAAGGACCTGACCGCTGGAACTGCCGGTGGAATCGCTCAGGTGAGTGACACATGGTCTGCGGGTGATTCGGACGCTGACTGCGCCTGGGCTGGATCCAGGTGCTCGTCGGACAACCCTTTGACATCGTAAAAGTAGTCAGTGCAGGAACATCTTCAGTCAAATACATCTTCACGTTCTCGTAGCGCATGCAAACGTCACCCAAAGGGACCTATACCGGCATGCTGCATTGCGCGGGCGGGATCCTGAGGAACGAGGGTCCATTGGCATTTTACAAGGTCAGCTCGCGAGGCCTAGAATAGAAGAAAGCTGCCTCTGACACCCTTCTCTAGGGCACACTTACGCCTTTATTAGGTATTGGACTTTGTGTATCCATACAGTTTGGTGCATTAGAATACTTGAAGAGAGTACTAGCAGAACATAATCTGGCTAACGGAAAGGGGGGTGAAGGAGGCAAAACCCTTGGAGCAAGTCAACTATTTACAGCAGGTGTCACCGCCGGTCTTGCAAACGGCTTCGTCTCCGGCCCAGTCGAGCACATCAGGATCCGTGAGTATGTTGGATGATCAGGTCGAGCGACCATCTTACAAGACTCCAGGACTGCAAACTCAATCTAACACGAATCCAATGTATAATGGTCCATTTGATGCCATTAAGAAAATATACTCAGAACACGGGCTTCCCGGCATATTCAAGGGCCAATGTGTAACTTTCCTCCGTGAGGCTGCCGGATATGGAATGTATTTTTTGGTGTATGAAAAACTAGTTCAACGTGAGATGGCACAAAAGAGCATCCGCCGGGAACAGATAAGCCCCCTCAATGCCATTCTTTATGGTGCAACTGCGGGATACGCGGTAAGCTCGTCAATGAAATGCATACCTTGACTCAGGGGATTGTTTTGTAGTTGTGGGCAGTGATATACCCCATAGATATGGTCAAATCTCGAATGCAGACTGACGGGTTCAGCCCCTCGACTGGACAAAAGTATGCCTCCGCCCGGGATTGTGTACGAAAGGTCTGGCGGACGGAAGGTATCGCTGCCTTTACGCGTGGACTAGGCCCCACCCTTATCCGGTGAGTGGAATTTGCACATGTTGGTATCGACAGGCTGAGACTAGGGTTGTAGTTCACCGTTTGCAAACGGAGCTACCTTCCTTGGCTTTGAGCTGGCATGCCGGGTGCTTTACGCATGATTAATTCTGGGACACCTCCGCTCCCTCTTTTGATATACCACTTTAGTGTTGGGAACCACTTGTTTGGCTTGCGAACCGTATATCACTGCCGATCTGTCAATAGAATTCGTCATATGCTAAACATATAGGTATATCAACCAGATCCGGGTCTTTTGGCCCTGCTCCATCTGGTCTGATGGATGCACCCGACATTAGACAAGGGTTGACTCGACCGATTATTGTGAGATGCCACACTCACACATGTCTGCTGGCCAGCGAGGCATGCCCCATCGTCGGATAAAAGGACATCCATGGGTCCGGGTGAGGCAAATGTGCCCGACATACGGGAACGCCGTCTCTAACGGACGCCGTATATGACTCCTGTTTCATGTCACAAGGACTCTGACGGTGGTGATAGAATGGCTCCGTGTCTCAGATCCGAGAGCGGGGAACCTCGTCGGCGCTAAAGCTGTTCGGGGAACAATGGATGTTCACGACTACCGTTGCGAGAATGCCTGACACGGACCCGGGGCAATGTCAGTGTCCTTAAAGCGAGATTATGGTTGCGACATGCAGTGCGCGGCGTTCGTTGGCGAGCATGTTTGGAACGCGGTACCGTCACCGGACGTGTCATTTCCCTGCTGATGCCTCGGGATCCCCGCGAACGGCAAAAGCACCACTCGTCGCAGGCCGTCTTCAAGTATGAGGACCATTTCAGGTATCTGCAACCTATGACAGTCACACGTGTGTTCAGTTGATACGGCAAACTGGGGTTACACATGCGATGTCGCAGCCGTGAAACATGTCCGCTGTCCCCAGCCTCACTACGGGCACAGTCGTTTTTCGTCCGCCCTCCCAGCGGTCAGCTCTCGTCGCTCAGAATACGTCCACCTTTGATCCTTGCCACTACCATCATTACGGGAAGTCTTGTGGGGGTAGGTGAGTAGGCTTGGTAAAAAGCTTGTGCTCAGCGCATAAAATGCATTCCGGCCTGGCTAGCTTCATGGCCACCGGGATCACCTGTCCATTCGTCCCCCGTCACCTGAAGCGATTCACCCTTCCCCTTCTTTCGTCCCATCGATAGGGCTTTCAAGATTCACGGTCACCTCTCATCCGACTGGTAGCTGAAGATGCAAGGAGGAGATACCCTATGAGGTCGTCGACGCTGCTTATACAAGGGCGGGGACATGACTCCCGGTTCCACTCGTTCAGTCAATTCCCATACATCGCGAGAGAGACGTCTTGTGCACCCGGGATCAACGCCTTCGTTGAACAAACCTTTGCGTCAGGACGACGACGGCTTCATCTTGTGCGAGTCGCGAGCAATTTGATCATATCCCAATGAAATGTACGAGGGACAGGGAACCTCTGGACTTGTCCCGAGTGATCTCAACGCCGAGGTATTGTTGGGGCAAGTTGCATCTGTCGAATGCTCCAACTCACGGGTCTCGCCCTCGAGAAGATTATGAAGAAGTGCACTACATTCATTTTCACTGGATTCAGGATGTCACCCACGGATTGTTATAGGCACATGAATTTGCCCGCAGACAACGCTAGAGTGAACGAGCATCTTCAGAATTTGAACGCGAGGCTCGACGCCTACGAGGACATACTCAGCAAACATGAGCACCTAGCAGGAGATGTGCATTCCCGTTTTCCTGGAGTCTGCACTTCCAAGGCACGTTTCTGCAGGAGTTGACCCTGGCAGACCTCTTCCACCTCCCACACGGAGACATGTATTTGAACTGCTCAGTTACAATCCAACAGAAGACAGGGCCAAGGTTACGAGGTAGGGATTCATCTAATGAGTAGTGACATCATCGAAACCCGCACGGCAAGCCGTGAAACGACCGCGTGAAATCAAGCTCCTTAAGCATCATATCAGTATCGTAGATTTATTGGAATATATAGAACGAACGCCATGTGTAGAGGGTGTGGAGGGCCGTAGAGCATGATCAGGTTGAGGTTGAACGGTTGATGCGATCGTCCGTGTGAATGACTTGAGCATGGACGTAGTTGAGTGGTTCAGCTATGGTAGCCAAGTGCAGTGCTAGACACAGCAGACAGGCCAAAGTGGCCATTCGCTCGACAGCGGGTCCCGTTGATGCTTTCTCGGGGACATTGAGTATGATGAACTAGAACATTTCCTCGCAAAGTGCTCGTCTTTGCGAGGTCCTGGCACCAATGCATAACCCTACTATTGTACCGATCGAAGTGATCCCTGCTAACAAGGTCAGTTGCCAGGGAATAGGGAAACTGAACGGGTTCAGAGTCCTTTCAAGCCAGGCTCTTCTCCTGCATGGATCTGTCGCAAGCGAGCGATGGGTTGAGCGTAAGGAAAGTGATGCACGAACTCGGCGCATCTGAAGTGCGTCGTATACACAATGAGGGTATACCGAGCGACTCATCCACAGCAGTATCAAGAAAGACGCCTTAGACAGCAGGAAAAGGTCAAACAGTCATCAGACGTGTCCGTGTCCGCAAAGTCAAGGTTTACTGAAATAGTGGACACGCCTGTCTTCCAACCTCGAGGTCAGTCCGGATGCCCGAAGAGGGCCAAAAAGGTGTTGACTTCAACGCGGGCGGGACTGGTTATTCGCGCCCCTTCGCTGGGACTCGCTGATCGGACCTGTCTAACCCCGCGACCGATGGCACTGGTTACTATTCATCGACAGCGACGTGACCCCAGGGATTTGCCCATCTGTATGTGCAATCACGCCAGTGTTACTCCACGCGATGGGACGAGTTAGACAAAAAAAAATCTGATCAGTGTAGTCAAGGTTTTGTTTGGTTCGCCATTATACATCAACTGGCGAGTAATTACGAGCATTCAATAGAAACCCGACAGCAACAGAGTCCCCTTTCGTCTCTGAGTAAATCATATGGATAAGTTCGCCTCGCACATGGACGAGTTTCCTGAGCTAGCATGAAAGGTTACTGGGTATCAAAATGTCATCGAGTTGAGGGAGATCAGTGGCACCTCTCGACAGCTTTAGTGAAGACGATGACGATTGTCACTATCCCGTACCAGGCTGTTCCCTTCCATCGTCTCCCAATTGAACGTGATACGCTACCAAGCAGACGAACCAACGATAGCAGTGAACATTCCGTAGAAATGAGTGACATGACGTTGCAAATGTCATAAAGATGTGGGCACAGCCGGGATGCCACGCGTGATGAACCCATTTTGTCGTATCCAGTGGGAAGTACCACGAGTAACGCTATGATATCCGCTCTCTCCTTTGTCGACCACGCGGGAGCGCATCTTCCAGTTGCTAAGACCAGTCCTAATAGTATCAAACCGCTGGACAACCTCGCTCATAGTTGAGCGTTTGGAAGGATCCTTCTGAACCATGTCAGCTATGAGAGGACGCATAAAATCAAACCCGAATTTCGACTAGCTTCAATTTAGCAAAGTATGTGTGTACAGTGACACGACATACCTCCATGAAATCCTTCCTGATGGCGTTGCCGATGTAGAAGACGTCGGTAGGGAAAGGATCACAAGGAACATTGGAATTCTGAAATTCTGGGACTTCCTTATCACCTCCCCAAATCGGGACCTCCATGGGTTTAACGATAGAATCATCGTAGCGGCGTGACAGGCCAAAATCGATAAAGAAATATCTCAGAGGGCGTTCGGTTCGAGTCTTGCGACGTGCATATCCAGACAGGTCTCGCGTCATCAGTGGACTAACGGGATGAAATGCATCAATATAGAGCCTACTCGCGTCCATCATGACATTCCTGGACGAGCAATCCCTGCGAGAAGCCAAATTAGAGGGCGAACTCTGATACAGTGGTGATAATACTCGCCGGTGAGCAACACGATGTTTGTGCATAAAATGGAGACCCTACCGGCCGTCAGCAACTGTCTAAGTGGAGCGTACGAATGCATACTTCAAATAATTGCCTAATGCACTCAACTGCCTCTCCAAAAGTACCAAAGGAAGGTTGTGTGTAACTCCGAAGTAGGGGCATAACAATAATCGTCTTGTCCTCTTCACCAGGAACGGGCAATACATCATAAACCGGAACACAGTGATTAGCACTCGTGGATAGAGTTTGGGAGGAGAAATATCGTGCGATATTAATTTCGTGAGGGTGGAGTCTTGAGTTAACTAACTTGAGTGTAACAAAAGAATCGTCCAAAACACGCGTAGCATCAAGAATCCTAGTTGCATACTAGCAACGTTCGATGGATGAGCGACACCAGACAGAAGTCCGACGCTTCTAATGCACACCTTGGCAGGAAGACTGTCCTCACACATTAACCAACTCTTCTTTGTTCCTTGCCAAGAAGGCACCCAGTCTGGTGTATAGCGGGGTCGAAGTGTATATCCGTTATGCTTCAACCAGCTGTACTGTTTGGACCACCATAACTCGGGTTCAGAAAGTTGACCATCGTCTTCGTACGCGGGTGTATCGCCAAAGGCTGCGAGCTCAAGCTGAGCGAGTGCTGGTTCTTCTCGCCTGGCTTCCGCCTCCTTGACCGCTTGCTTTTTTGACCGGGTGGGCATAACGCGCGACGGTCATATTCCCACTGCTTACTTGGTGCATAGCTCACAAACATGCCCAAATATGGACCCATATCAGACCCCGTGGACCGCACGAAGTAAGAAGGATCAAGGGAGGGGTTGCTGGTGAGAACTTTTCCCCTTCTCCTCGTCGCTGGCCACGATGAGCACCGCACGAGATGCGATTGACCTCACGACGACTTCACATCCCCTCCCTTGAAAAGGTGAACCAGACTACCCTGTTAAAGGTGGTGCATCTCCCCTTGATCATGCCACCCGACAATCCTCAGACAATCCCTGGATGCCGGGCGTTTATATCTCAGGTTGACGCTCGATGAAATGATCAAAATTCGTAGTCTATCGAAAGACTTGGATGAAAACCATCATGAACTTCTCCGAGAAACAAGAGTCAAATTCGACAAGTGAGCGAATCAGTGAGGCTTGCTCCAGGTAGTAACAGTTCCGTCGCTTTATCAGCTTGACGAGGAGACTGAAGGAACTTGAGTCATTTGAAAATGGCAAATGGTTGCTCAGGCTCTTTAGATCCCCAGCGATAAAGCGCGCAATAAAAGCATTTGTGGATGACGCTAGTGAGCTCTGGCGTTCAACCACGGTAGCACCTTATTGTAATAGTATGTTGAGGCGGAAGAGGCTAGTGGTGACAACAGACAACTTCTGACGGCTTGAAGAGAACGCTTCTATCAACGTTCACGACAGATGCCGCTCCAGTTGAAGGTACTTTCATTATAGTAAAGTGTAGGCTCCCTTAAGCGACGAGTATAGGTGAATCGGTTGCAGAGGACGAAAGAATTTGGGGTTTGGCGGTTGATACGACGGCTACTTCCCCGCAAGAGGCGCTCACCCTTATCCACGATCTGGTCACGTCTGGAAATCCCATTGCTGATCCCGACCCTTCTGGAAGTGAAGACAGACAAGCCTCGAGTAAGGCAACCATATTCTCTCAAATCACTTGCTGATCGGACATCTACTACAAATCAACCATAGCTGCAAGAACAGCGCTCGAAGCTTTACCGCATGTCCAGAACAGCACTCCTATCTCGCCTAGAAAAGGCTCGGCCTCCAGTTCTAATTGTGGCAGTGTTAACCATATTAATTTCAACATTAACATTGTCCAAAACACCAATACAAATGCTGAAGGACAGACGTTGAATAATGGAGGTCTTGGAAACACTGGTCTAAGTAAGATCTATTGAATGAGAGAAACCAGCGCTAGTCTTACGTTGACCTTGTTGGTGTAGCTACTAGTCCCAGCTTATCTATGAGCAACACACCATCCTAGTGGTTGGTTTCCATTCCAGTAAACCTTTTTTTGTAGATCCACTTTACACTACAGCAGTATGCATGCTTACTGAATTAAAATTCCTCGGTGAAAAGGAAATATGTTTGCTCATGCGTGTGAGGTTACGGTATGAGTCTATGATGGTGCACAGTCCGTTGAACAAAATGGGGTCGGTGTGTTCACATGACAGCCTTCTTGGATCATCTCAAAAATCAATCTTCCTCTCCTATGGAATCTACACTTCAAAGAATCACAACCCCACTGTCATTTGAATACCTACGTCGGGTAGCTTGCCCTTGTTCAGCGAGTGTTTTGCGCCAAGCCGAAGTAAGGTAGCCTGCTCAGGCCATACACAGACATCGAATGCTTGCTGTGGGTCATTGCAACTACAGTCTGACCCCGTCCTCATCTCCTCTATTTCGTGCTGACGAATGTAGACAGCCAGGGTGATCATTCCTCCTCTCGTTGTCATATACGAAGGACCCAAAATCGTGCTCTCAGTGCGGCAAATTTTTACGACACAGTGCGTTGCCTCTTTGCCTCCGTTTGACGACCAACCCTAACCCTTCGCCATTAGGCTCGGTCGAGTATCGTGGACACTATCTTGTGGTTGTGGTGGACTACCGACACAACAAATACCCAGCATAAATTAAGCCTACGCTCTCGACAATGGACCACTTAATTCTTGGTGATACGTCCCAATATCTTCTGACTTGGACTTGGACTTGGCTTTCCAGTGCAAGACATTGTTTGAGGTGGCTGTCACAAGTACTTGCAGCAACAGTGCCCAAACGGAGATGAAGATGGGATTTTGGATTGGCTAGATTATTCCAAGAGTCCATGATATAGTTGGAGTGCACCACCACCTGGGGGATGGTTAACTGGGACATCCTAATGTGGTTCAAAGTAAGTCATACGACATCATTTCGCCTGATATTCATCAACCCCCTCTTACCGAAATTACTAGATGTAGACCAAGAGGTCAGAAGCTAGAGGTGTACTCTCTTCTATCTTGTGACTCGCCCTTCAATGGTTCAATTTCTCAGGACCTAACACATAACCTTGAGTTTGCAATTTCAAGGCAGTCGTACTGGTATAGACAGAATAGATGGGTCTACTCACAAGGTAGGCGTCGGATTGTGTGTCCCTTTTGACTAGTGCCTGACAGTTTGCGACCTTGTCCACAATATTTCATTGTCAATAGTGTTGTAGTTTTGACCAGCACGCATTAGACGTCCTTTTATGGTAAAAGTTACATAAGCTTAGAGCGTACGTTTCGTACCATTTTCTAGTTTATGTTCCTCAGTAGCTTGACATCTACCGAGGGTAAGTCCTATCTTTATAGGCATTCTACTGTACTAAACTACCATAGTTCTCATAGGTAGTTACACTAATATCAGTAGCTTGATATCTACTGAGGTTCTCATAGTTCACTTAACCTCTGCACGACACCCCTTTCAACAAATAGCGCTCTCGATCTTTGAATCTGTAGACAGTTTGGTTTAGAGTAAGTTTACGTAAGCAAGCGGTAATGATTTGTCCTGCCCTCGGATTGACGTCTTTTCAGGGATTGATAGGATTGAAACTACTCACTACAGCGCGAAGCCTTCCCAACAGTCGTTCTTCTCCATTTGAGAATATCCCGAGAAAGGACACCCTATTTCGTTGTTTTTTTTAGCTCACGTCAATCATCGAGTAGGAACGAGATCGCTAGTTTCGCACGACAACCTACCCGTCCACACTACAACGGATGCAAAAGTTGTTCTATCAGGCAACGTCCGCCGCGCAGCGTTCCGGTATATGTTCGTACATCACACACCAGACGTATTACTGGGCACCATTCCTCTTAATGACTGTCATTTTACGCTGGAACTGTTATCATTCTTGGCAATCCGAGGGATAGTGGATTTAGTCTACGCATTGAAAATAATTAGAACTTGGCAGCCAAGTGCTCAGTAGAAATACGTCTATCGAAAGTTGATACACGAGGACGAAATTATGGGCAACTGCTGATACTGTTGCCCCGCCTCAATAGGCCTACATACCACTGTCATTGCGCCGGACTTCATGTCTAAGCTGACCCCTTGTCTTGCTGTTGCGATGGTTGAGGAGGCTGTTCAAAACAGCGTAAGCCGTTGATGCTAGTGTGAGGGTCGCATATTTTGCCTTTATGTGTACGCATCGCGGGCTACAGAGGCGGTCCGGGTCAACCGGTTCAAGCTCGGTGGGAAACTTCACACACTTGTACGCAGGGATTACATACAAACATCTTTGCTCGAATGCCATGTCTCAGCTGATCAGGGACAGGTGTGTCTAATTTTTGTATATTGCTGCTTTGCTTCCCCTGCTCACTGGGATCCCGTAGACTCTGGACATTTACCGGTATGCAAGGTGTAGTTTTTTTATACCTGGGGCTTGCCCATTGACCTTGCTCCCAGTTGTGCGCATTCATGGACTTCAACACTTACGAGCAGACAAGTCCTGGCGGCCAATAATATCAATTGTGGTGGACGATCACCAGTGCCATGAACTGAACCTTGGCTGTGATGGGCAAAACCCCAACTTGAAGCAATGCTTTCAATTGTGAGCGCAAACGTACTGTTCGTCATGGCCAGCACCTCATATTGGAGGACCCAGTCAAGACATGAATACGTCCTCTCGAGTAGATATCTATGTCTATCACCGTGCGTCGAGCAAGAAAAAGAACAAAAAGAAAATCCTTTTAGCGAGTGCGCGTTGTGCATTGCAAGAGCTGGCACGCCTTCAAGCTCAGCAGCAGGGCAAGAAGAGAAGTCAGTTCGAACTGGTATTCAAATCGACCTATCTCACGTCATAGCAAGGTATCGAAATAAAGTTGAATCGTATCTCACAGCAAAAGGGCGGTGCGAGTAAAGCTAAACCTCCCATGACTTTTCTAGTTGCAAGACTCGAATTGCCCGAAGTGTGCAGGGCACCACCAGCTTGTGTTCAGGACGACGTAGGGTCAAGTGTTTTCGGCGACGAAGCCGAGGATCAGGGTAAACATATCTTTGGTGTGTGAATGGTAACTAAATTATACCGTGCCAGAGTATTCTGGACCATCGACCTCTGACGAGGACGAGGACGTAAACTTAACGTGGCCGGAAGTACATATACCGGAGCCGGAAGTGTATACCGGTTACTGGTCCAATTCCGATCATACGCGGTCCGAGGACGAACGAGAAGAATTACTCAAGCATCGGGATCAGGACCCTATCGTCGTGTCTCAACTCTCAGAGAGTGAAGACGATAATTACGCCGAAAACACAGATCATGAGCCTTGGTTTGCAGCATCGACACTACCAACGTACACCGAAACCATATCAGTAGATTCGCATACTTCAACCATCGAATCTATCGTAGACTCGTTCTCACCTTATCGCGAGCTTAGAGAAGCCCGAGTAGACTCAGAGTACGAGCGTGTTTTGACTGAATTGTGCGAAGAATGGAGGTTTGTCGGTGCATCGGTAAGGAACGCATGTCTCGAACATAGGACTCAGCTGATCCCGGGATAGCTTGTGGCTTTGTCAGGGTATGAAAGCGACCTTGGAATGAACTATTCGCTAACCGGATTGATCCAGACTGGAGGCGAGCGTGTTTGGATTTTCGTCAGCTTCTGTTTTCACCATCGACGGTATTGCCAGGAGAGCCATCGCTGTTGGTAGTGTCGCCTCTGGGATCGGTCTTGCAATAGACGCCTGGTTCTTACTCGTCTATTCCAACGTAACCCCGGCTAAATTCCAAGTGAGTGCTGCTCTCATTTCTGTCTCATCCACGTGAAGTCAAGGGAGGTCTTACGTCACTTGACTAGAAAATGGCCGTCGACGTCTACGGCAAGTACTTGTTTTTCTGCATTTCAGCGCGAGTACCGGCTCTTTGCATGTTTGCCTCCGCCGTGGCATTGATGATCTTCTTGGTGTCGGCCGCGTGGAACGCGTGGCCCACTGCAGTGCTCGTTATGTCTTTCATCACTGGTATCCTCGTCAGTCTCCAGTTCATCGTGTATGGCATGCACTGCGTTGTGGTGTTTATCGCAGACATGACACGGACCATTCGAAGAGGTATCCTGCAATGCCTAGCGCGGCTACGCCCGCCGCCTTCTGATATACGAGGAAAGCAAACCCCCGAAAAATGAATGTTGGGGAGACCGCGTATGGTATGCTTGGAGCCTTCTATCTAACTTCTTGGTCATTTCATGGAACTCTCTCATCTTGTACACTGTACAATACCACATGATTGTTGCTTGTTCTTTCTTCGTTGACGGGGTCTCGAGAGTCGATTTATTTAACCAGTGGCTAGGCTGAGAACCTCGTTGCACTTCTTCCAAGTATGTTGACATACGAACACTGCTTAAACCCACCCAGCCTTCTTGCCTTGCCTTGATACCTGCCAAGATTATTCAATTTAGAGTTACAGGATCTAGATTGTACAATCGGCGGGCGGATCCGTGCTTTCCTTGTTCTCTCTTTCCTCATGCAAACACCCGCTCATCTTTGTCTCATCCTCTGTGTCAAAACGTGACCTCTGAGCTCTTCAGAATGCCGGCTTCGATAGCCTTGATTCCTGTAATCCCTCCTTCAGGGACATTCCTTGCTATGAATACACGATGTCACTTACGCAGCGCAAGATGTCGACTGTGGAAACGCGCCATCGCCAAGTTGCCTTGAGTAGGTAAAGAGGTTAAACAACAACATTACATAGAGAACAGCGACAATGATGGGAGGTGTACGACGGGCGAAACGTACCGATGCTGAACCACAGATTCTCATGCCCAGAGTCCCTCCACACCCCCTGCACCTCTCCTTCCTCTGTGTAGCCCCATACTGGGCCCACCTTGTCGGCGATTTGCGGACCACAGATCTCACGCATACTGTCGCGTGGGTCTCCGTACCTTTTGTCATTATCATTGTCGTTCCAGAGGGAAGGAGGGTTGGTGTGTTGGTGTGTAGCGCGGAGAAGTGGGGGTGAGCGTACTTACCCGGTCGCAAAAACCACAATGTCTGCTTCGATCTCCGTCCCATCCGCGAACTTGAGTCCTTTCTCGGTGAAACACTCGATAGCGCTCCCGCTCTTAATCTTGATGTCGCCGTTGATGATACGCTGGCTTGTACCAAAGTCTATTCAAAAAGACAAGTCATGTGAAGACGTGGGATCGAATTGTCATCATGAAGACCTTACTAAAGTAGAACCCTCCCGCACGGGTGTATACGTTCTGGGTGGCGCCTGCACCGTCCTCTCCGAGATTCGTCTTGAACCCAACCTTGGCGAGACCATCCAGTAGTTCTCTGTATTTTTGGGTAGCAGCAAAAAAGTATGTATGACGTCAGGCCGAATGTAGTATCTTTAAATGTATACTCACCTATCAATCGTCTGCGCGTTGCGGGGCGTGATGCGTTGGTGAACACGTCTCAACACCGCATTGGGGAGGGATTCATTGTAGATGTCTGCGAGATCGGACGGGATAGTTTCGTTGTAGAGATCTGTCCAATAGAGAGTCGTGAACAGGTGCAGCTTTACATGTCCAGTCGAAGATAACACACTGCCAAGAAACTGTTGGATCGCTTCGATCGAAATAACGTAAGTAGACGAGCGTTGGCACCTAGCAGATTGTAACATCAGTTTCGAATATGCTCTGGGGTGTGGTCTGACACAGTTTACATCGTGACATCAGCTCCATGATTGAAAAAGTCCTGGGCGACATCGTGGCCTTGGACACGTGTCAGACACTACGTTCGGATTCCGTGGTGTGACGTACCAGAGGTGGAGGCACCAACGATCACCGCCTTTCTGCCGACGTAGTCCGACGCGGAAACGAATTGCGACGAATGGATTGCCTCGCCCATGAATTTCACCTTCGGGGAACATTAACAAACTTGACGTTGGGAGCAAAGCTGAAAAACATGCCTTTCCCGGGATATCCGGTACTATTGGACGCCCTCTGAGGCCGGTCGCAAAAATAAGATGCTTCACCTTGAGAGTTCGAGTCCCCTTTCCACCTCTGTTGATTTCGACAGTCCACGTTTTCAGGTTGTCGTCCCATTCTGTCTTGGTGATGGTGGATGAAGTCCACACATTGAGCTCAAGATAATTTGCGTATCCCTCCAACCAGTCTGCAAGCTAATCGAATCATATCATCGATGGAGTTGACATGAAACAAAATCCCAGGACCGTTGCTCGCACCTTTGCAGCTGGACAAAAGACGGGCCAGGTTGGCGGGAATCTAAACACATTTTGTAAAGGAGAGCCCAAGCCCACATCTCGTTAACACTCACGACAAATATGGAGTCTGATTATACCAGACGGTGTCATGTAAACATAATGCCTTGTAGCGGTCCCTCCACTATCGTCTCGTGAACTCAACTGTGCATAAATCTATGTAGAGAGAGGGGGCAACTTACGCTGTCACCAACTCGAGCCTTCCTGTCGATGATTAGGTGGGTAACACCGAGACATTTCAGTCTCGCAGCGATTTCAAGGCCATTATGACCTGCGCCAACGATAACGACAGTCGGATCGCCATCGACAAGCTCCACTTCCCGCAGACGCCTCTCTTCCCAACTGCCATGTTCTGCGGTCTTTTTGCGAAGAGGACCACTCTAAATGCAGGATCAGCTCTGAATCTCGTCAATTTGTGTATGCATGCCATACCAGCTCGGGGAAATCGTCGAGGGAGTTCAAGCATGTGTAGATTATGTATGCCTTCCAATATGGACCAGGTACAGGGGCCAGGTAGCAAACGGCAGAGCCTCTCCCGACGTTGGTTCGGAATTCAAAGGTGAGACGTAGCAGAACCAGATCAGGGAACAGCTTTTGAACCTCCGGAGCACGGAATGGTTCATGACTCAGGCGTAGATCTCCCAAGCCTGTGGGACCGAGACGATGATGAAGAAGGTTCTCGATCGCATCTCTACCTTCGACAGTTCTAAAGTCCCATGTTAATGCTAATGTGTCCCTCCAAAACCCATAATCGAGAAAGAGGTCGAGGATGCCATTGATATTGGATGATGCAACTGCACTTGAGAATGCATCAAACCAGGCAGCTGCGACCTCGGCAGGTGATGTTACGACGGGCTCGTCTACGCCCAATCGTTGGAGGGTGGGGAGCTGCTGAGGGTAGGGATCGCTACTCATGCTATCGTGCGTGGTGATGTGGCCCTGATCTAGGCTGCATTGAGTCCACTTGGCTGCTGCGGAGGATCTTGGGAGATCCCACGGCCACAACACTGGGAACGATGGTCTTTATGTGGTAGAATACGACGTAGTCGATCGCACTGGCAGCGGCGAGTTACTTGTGTCTCAACAATACTTTGGTGGCATGGAATTGATAATGAGGAGCGTAAGGGTACTTTGACAACACGATCTGAACTCCGGATGTGCAAAAAAATCACTACTTTCATTCCAACATCTTCACAAAGACACTTACTGTCCTCGGCTTCAATCTGCAAATTCAAACCATGGCCCTCCATCTGCTACGCACTTTTCCTGATTTTTTCTGATGTGCATTCAACAGGTAGACTGATTCCAACTTTTGCCGGTCCTTTGCACAAAACCTTTTCGTCACAACCTGTCACACATCCAGCACCTACGGAGATTCGAATTTGTCACGGATGTGCTCAATCATGACAATCGACATCGACTTGCTCAACAAAAATTGATTCTACAGCTTCATCCGGTGAGCAGGATCCTCTTATACATGCTAGAATAAATATACAGAGACCTATCCGTGACCTCCCAGCTTCATTTCTTGAAATTAAAAGAGAAATGGTCAATACCATCACTGATCTCGACAGATATTGACAGATTGTAGTACATCATTCCTCTTAACTCCTGCCAATCTCTTCACCAACATTTGAATACATGTGTACCTATCTCCCTTGATAGTTTAGAGCCTACAGGATATGTGGAATACAGTGTTCTGGGACATTTGCATTGCACATGCAATTACATTAAGAGTGATTCGATTACATCTTCTCTGATGGCCATATCACACAGCCGTTTAGCTCATAACTAGACTCTGATCAGTAGTGGAAATTTGGCATGAGGATTTAGTTGGCTAAAGTGGACTACACCAGGACTCAACCCAAATATTTCCATATATAAAAAACGACTCCCAAACCAAACCAGCCTTGCTTTCTTCCACATAGAGGCTCCGTTCCCTTCAGGGTTTATGAATCTAAAGCATCACAGGATCTGGATTATACGACCGATCCACGGATCCATGGTGTTTTTCTTCTCTTTGTCACCCTAGCTCCTCGCTCTCTCTTTTTCTTCTTCTGTGTCAAACTTGACCTCTGACCTATTCAAAATGCCAGCTTCGATGGCCTTGATTTCTGCAATCCTCTTCTTCAGCAACACGCTGATCATTCCTTATCACGAGTATGCAACGTCACTTACGCAGCGCAAGATGTCGACTATAGAAACGCGACAACCGTAAGCTACCTTTTTTTTTTTCGAAGGGCAAAGACGTCAGGCAGTAAAATCGCACGAATGGTGATGGTGCTACGACGAACAAGACGTACCAATGCCGAACCACATACTGTCGTGCCCACAGCTCCTCCAAACTCCGGATACTTCTCCTTCATCTGTCAAACCCCACACTGGACTCACTTTGTCGGCGACTTGCAGACCGCACACCTCGCACATGCTATCGCATGGATCTCCATACCTTATTTCGATTCATTGTTTTTCAATGGAGCGTAAGTTGGCATTTTGGGGTATAACGTGGAGAGGGGAAGTGCTCCCCCGGTTGAGAAGACCACAATGTCTGCTTCGAGCTCCGTCCCATCCGCAAGCCTGAGTCCTTTCTCTGTGAAACACTCGATACCGCTTCCATTCTTCAGCTTGATATCGCCATTGATGATATGTTTGCTTGTACCGACATCTATTCAAAGGAAGAGGACGTAAAGACGTGACATCGAACCATGAAAACTTGAGAAGAGAGAAACCGTTTTTACCAAAGTAGTATCCCCCTGCACGTTCAAGCAAGAGCTGAACAAAGCCTGCACCATCTTTTCCGAGCGTCGTCTTGAACCCCACTTTAGCGAGACCATCCAACATTTCCCTATATTTTGGGGGGTAGTTAAAAGTATGTGTATGGTCAATGTACGTCTAATGTTTTAAGATTTATACCCACTTGTCTATCGTTTGTGCAGTGTGTGGCACAGTCCGTTGGTGAATGTGTCTCAATACCGCATATGGGAAGGAATTATTATAGATATCTGCGAGATCGGTTGGGACAGTATCGTTGTAAAGTCCTGTCAAACAGAGTATCGTCATACGCGCAGCTTACAAATCTGGAGCAATGCGACACACTCGCGAGAAACTGTTGGAATGCTTCAATCGAAATAACATAAGTAGACGAACGTTGGTACCTAGGAGGTTGTAACATCAGCATTGAATACACCATGGAGTGCAACTTAACACGGTTCACATTGTGACATCAACCCCATGATTGATA
>JBBPJW010000912.1:0-18630 GCA_038088935.1 Pulveroboletus aff. viridisquamosus
CATTCTCGAGGTATGTCAGTTCAGTTAGCCCAGTGCGTTGCGACCAGTGACTGACCTGGACTCATGTAGGAGACAGTGCCACATCCGCCGTCCACACAGAGCCGACGGTCGGTGGACAATCCGAAATCACCAATCCAGATTTTGGTGCCGTCTGAACTGCACATGATGTTTTCTGGCTTCAGGTCTCGATGGAAGATCTCCTTGTCATGACACGCAAGCACTCCATCTAATATGTCTACGAACACCCTCTTAATGAGATCGTCATTCCTCCAATACAGCTTCTCCTCCCAGATCGCTCTAAACATGTCCGTCTCGTATAGGGGCAGGACGAGGAAGAGGCGGTGACGCTCTTCAATGATACCATGCAGTGTCGTGACATGCGGGCAGCCAAGAACGGCTGCATGGTTTTCCATCTCTGCCACTTGTTGACGCCGGCGTTGGAAATGGCGACTGTAGGGTATACACTTGATGGCAAATATGGGTGAGTCTTCCAGCGTAGTGTCCACAGCCTGATAGATCATTCCGGATGCACCAGATCCGATGAGGGAGAGGAACCGATAACGATCGACTGTCTTGCCAGAGAAGTCTAGATCAGTCATCCTGGATTTCGAGCGCTGAAGAGATGGGCAGAGTATACGCAGAGTGCAACGATATGGCGACGAGGATGGTGGTGGTATCAGTTCAAGTCATGCCCTGACCCGAGCCCCTCATCGAAGCTCCTAAATACGCCCCCGACTGAATGACGGTCGCTGAACAGGTCTTGGGTGATGTCATAGCTATATCAGTGGCTGTGTCCGACAATGGTACGTGACTCTCTCACACATACTGTACAAGGGAGTGAAGCCCATCTCGGAGACGTCGTGTGGTGAGTAGATCAAGTGAGTTTATCGATTTTGGAAGCGGGGAAACGTGACTTGTGGTGGTAAGCACCGTCTCATCAATACTGGACGAACTCGGGACTCTGCGTCATTCGTCTGTGCTTTACATTTCGACGAATTCAAGATTCAAGTCGAAAGAATGATAGGGGTACAAAATACTTGGATGTATTCAAGACACGCGTTTCGGCATGACTCGCACCTAGGCGACGTGATGCGGTCTCAGCTCGACCAACGGATGCTCACCGCTCGAGGTGATTGTCCAGCCCACATTCACCACCTCTCTCATCCGGCTGCCATATGTAGAGTCGGAGGTGTATGCCAGGGCAAATCTTGGCCCGCCGTGCTGGTAACTGAAGATCGGCCGTCCGGCACGTGTAATACAATAGGTGAATGTGAGAGGGCAATCTGAAAGTGATTTATGTTGGTCTCGGTGTGCTTTCCATATTATACAGCTTACCGTTTCACCATGACATTTCTAACCCTTCGTTGTCTACACAACATGTTGGCGGAATTAGACTCCACATCCTTTAAGATCGTTAGTTGTTTCTCATGGCATCCTCAGTCGGGGTGTAGAACCGACTGAGGTATGCATGCATGCACTTGCCGTACTCTATAGCAATGGCTGCTAACTAGTACTTAGTCCTTTTATTCAATAATTTATACACGTCCATGCTGACGCTTCAAGAGAGGGGCAGTTCTCCAATAAGGCAACGTGCGGCAACGTCCGTGCGGTGCCTATTCTGGTCATCCTCACTCATCTTTCAACTTTCTTCATCTCGCCAACAATGAAACGTGAATCAGAGGGATACCTCAAGCGTGTCCAAGATCGTATTCCCGATAGAACCTCACCGCGTGGAAAGGGTTCTGACTTATCCAAGACGCCACCCACTCCAGTCCGCAGCGACTCAAACATTGTCTCGGTTCAACAAGGAGACACAGATTCTCTTGCTTACTCAAGACTGTCCGTAGACTCAGAGAAACGTGTTTCGCCCCCCATCTCCGAAAGGCCAGGCTCCGTCAGTTCGAGCTCTGCTTCTGCGCAGACGAAAACTCCGGGTCTTTCCAACGTCACCGAGGATGTCGATTCGGAGCTTATGAAGAAGTTTGGACGATTTAGGGTCCTCATCATTGGCAGGGCAAATGCTGGAAAGACGACCATCCTACGGCGGTTCTGCGGCTCGACTGGAGATCCAGAGATCTACGACGATCAAGGGGAAAAGGTATGCTCAACTAAGCTGCCGTATACTACATTGTCATGTTGTTGACGTTCGATCAGCTTAATTTATTGATTACAGGAAGCAGGGAGGTAAGTATTATGGCCACCATAAATGCTTTCGTGGAAGCTTTAATACCCCACCTCATGTTTTGTAGCGTGGATTCTATGATGTCAATGACGAGATACACTTTAAAAGCAGCCCGGAATTTATTTTCCATGACTCCCCTGGTTTTGAAGCTGATCGTGAGGATGAGTTTAGGAAGGTGAGGGAGTTCATTGCAGAGCGTACAAGCACAACTGTCCTCGAGAAGCGGATCCATGCCATATGGTGAGCAGGCATATTGTATTGAGCCCTGATAGCTTTAATATAGATAGGTATTGCATTCCAATGGATCAATTTTATCGTGCTATCTCAGTTTCGGAGATATTTTTCTTTAATCAATGTGACACGGACAAAGGTGGTGAAATTTGCTCGATGGTACTTTCTGAATTCATTGGTTTGCTAGTGCCAGTTGTGGTACTATTCACCAAATTTGATTTACTCATGGCACATACCTTCCGGATTGAAGATCTGACACTGCCTGTAGAAGATCAACTTATAGCACAAAGGGAACGTGCACAGGAGATGTTTGCCAAGAGATGCATATGGGAGGATTTGTGCGGGATGAGATTTCCTCCAAAGTCATGTGTGCAATTAGAAGGTTGTATACATATAACTACTCTTATATCTGTTAATGCTAATTATGTTGCTAGATATGGATAAGTTTGATGCAAGCTGCTATGCATTACTGAAACAGACTGATGCTGCATTGCATGAGGAGACATTGGAGATGTTGATTGCAGCACAAGAAAAGAACATACTTTTATGTATTAAGTATGCAGTCATATGGTAAGTAAAGCAAGTTTGTAGTATAAGAGATGCATGTACTGATGTTGTAAAGTGCTTTGGTGCCTTATGTTGACTTTAGGACTACTCACAATGTAGACCTTGATCTAGTTGGGGCATTGACAAGTTGGTTTCCACACACACAGGTGAGATAACAATCTTTGAGGACAGTAACTGGTTATATGCTTGATGCTATGTCAATTAGGTAATGAACAAGGTTTTAAACTACAAAAAAGCTTACTAATTCATGTCTTGAACTTTTCCATGCAGAAGGTATGTGATATATTATATATTGAATTAGATAGCTCATGTGCTTTATTTTACTGCAGTATGTAAGTGGTGCATCAAACTAAATTTAATGAATTTACTTTTATCTGATCTACTTCTTTTAATTGATAGCAAGTAAGTAATTATATAAATACTGATGTAATATTAATATTAAGTCATGTTTTGAACCAAGGGAGTAAGTTATATGAAGTACATGCAAATAAGCATATGAATTATTTATTTATTTCATGTTTATTACTAATTTTTTATTATCAGGCAGTAAGTGATATTAAATCCATTGAAAGATCATGATTGATGTTTTGTTTTCTATTGTATAACATAACAGGGTGTAAGTTGTCTGATATATATATGAAAGATACAAAATTAAGAAATTTATTTCTTATCACATAAATATAACTAAATATAAAGCTAGTAAGTTAAATCTAAATATAAAATAATACCTTGTTAATAGTTTTTTATCTTTATTTTTGCAATTGCTATTTGAATAATAGGCTGTAAGTGGTTAGATGTGTATTTGAAGGGAGAATGTTAATTATATGCCTCTGTTCTATAATTTTTATTGCTAGTCTGTAAGTGTTTTTTAATATATTGTGGAATTATGGTACTACTAATGAATTTGGCTTCTACTATACTTTTAATTATAGTTTGTAAGTTCTTTTAAGTTTAAGATTATACCACTGTTAATAAACCTGCTTCTACTGCTTTTTGTATAATAGTCTGTGAGTATTCTAATTTAAGTATAAAAATATATCACTACTGATAAACTAATCTTTCATTATTTTCCATTAACAGCTAGTAAGTAAAACAATATGGGTTAAACAAGAATATTACTGATGTTTGTGGTTTTTTCTGTGATTCTGTTAATAGAAAGTAAGTAATTGTTATGGCTCCAGCCTAACATGATGGTCTCACATGACCATGGGAACTGTAGAGCATGAGATGTGCTGGTCACATGATCAGTTGCATGTGACTGTGTGAACAAGTTGCCTAATAAGGCAAGCCCTAGGCTAAGGTCTAAGTCCTTTTTTTTATATATATCAGAGTATTTCCTTTAGCATGATATAGTCATGAGTTGTGGCAGATCTCTAGATAAGATCTAGATCTATCTGATGATATTTGATCTTATGATCTAGATTAGGATCTGATCTGTGGCAGAGATCCAGATGGGATCTCCTTGGTTACCAGGCAGCCATGCCTCCTCAGGGACTTGTGCTTCTCTTTTATTTCCCTCCCTTGATCCATGAGGCCACTGCCTTACTCCTTATTGCCACCCCATGCTTTCCCTCATCTATCTATTTAGAGGCAAGAGCTACTTACACTATTGGTGACCACAGATAGCACACATTAGGGTAGACCCTTTGTACTTGGTCTGTGCATATCACAGCACAATATATAAGGCAGGGGGTGCAAGCTGGGTTTCCCCAGTCTTGCTCTCTTGACCTCTTAGCTAGGTTACCAGTAGTGATCTAAGATCTGATCCTAGTGGATTCCTCTTCAGCTCTCACTCACTGTCTGGCTCTCAGGTTTATATAAGAGACCCTTGGCTCCAACTACAAGTTGCCTAGTTGTAGCCACTAGAACAAAAGCTACAGAAGGTCTTAGAAAGGAGCATCCACCAAGGCCATCATGAGTATCAAGGAGTAGCAGGTAGTCTCCTGCTTCAGTAATTTTGTATAATTTGGAGTTAAAATGCTAAAAATGAGCATATCTTCTACTACTATTTGATTAATAGGGAGTAAGAGATTTAATATAAATATAAAATAAGAATAGTGCTGAAAATTATATTTTTGTCACTATTTTATTAATAGGAAGTAAGTGGTCTAGTGTGAATTTAAAATAAGAAAGTTTTGAATCTATTTTGTTTTTGCTACATTGATAGTTTGTAAGTGAACCAATATTGATCTGAATAAAAACATAGCCAATTAACATATTATATTTTTGTTGTTATTTCATTAATAGCAGGTTAGTAATCTGGTTCTAATTTGAAATAAAGATTTATAATACTAAAAGCAAGCTTTTTACTGCTTTTCAATTAATAGAAAGTAAGTAGTCTGGTATAAACTTAAAATAACAATGGTACTAATTAACATGTTTTTTATTACTTTTTCTCTAAAGGGAGTATGTGATTTGATATAAATTGAAAAAATATGTTAATGAGAATTTTTTCTAATTGACAGCTTGTAAGTAATTGATATTAATTTGAGATGAAGATATTGCTAATTAGTATATTATTTACTATTTTCTAATTAATTGCTTGTAAGTGATCTGATATTAATTTGAATTGAAAATACTACTTATTAGTGTGCATTTTTATACTCATTGTTAGAATGTAGGCTATTTAATGTGAATTTAAAAATAAGAATTTTGCTAACCTATATTATATTAATTTTTCTTGAAAGGCTGTAAGTAATTTAATGTGGATTTGTCATAAAGCTGTCAATAGCTTCTTTTCTTCTTTTAAATAATATAATTATTTCACTAATAGCTTGTAAGTATTTTATATGCATAAAGCATTGCTAGTTATTGATTAATTTGCATTTATTTCTAATCTTACATAATCTTACAATTTCTATATTTTAATTTGATTAGTGGGTAACTATTATCTTACTATTAAGAAGATACAATAATAATTGGTATTTTTATAGAATGTAAGTTTAGTATATCATATAATATTTTCTGAGTTATTTATTACTATAACTTGTTAATCTTCAGAAAGTGAGATATTTGATAATATCTTTAAAATTCTATTTACTCCTATAATTTAAATAGAGAGTTAGATTTTATCTTTAAGATATATATGTTGAAACTAATATTATTTAGACACTTGCTATACTCTCATCTCATCAAGTAAATTTTTTATTGTTTAATTTAATATATTCCAAGTATCTTATTTTATATTAGATTTTCTTTGAAACAACAGTAGCAATATCTATGGTATATATGTAAAAAGAGAGAATTTTTTTTGTTGACTTTGTTTATTTTAGACTAACAGAAAAGCTAATACATGGCAGAGGGTTCTTCAATATGGCATTGGTAGGTTAATAAATTTATGATTTTGAAATTACAGACACATATATATATTATAGAAAATTTGTTACTTTTTCAATATTTCTTTACACTTGCCCAAAATAATTATAGAGATGCCTTTTCCCTGGAAATAAAGAGATATAAAGCATCTGAATTGTTTATTCAGATGTCAAACAGAGTAAATCAGCTTTCTGACAACTATGCTGCTGCCAGTAATGAAAAGGAAAAAGCAGAGCTTATTGTAAATTTTATTTTACAACACTCTTTAAGTATGTAATAACATTATGGCTTTTTACATTAACTTTATTTATATTATAGAAACTAAATACCATAATTTGGAATTTTAAAATGTAGAAATTATTAAACTATATGAAATAATATAGTTTATAGATTATCTGTACAAACTGAATAGACTGGCATAAAAGTATAACTGATAATAAGGTTGGAATTAATGTTATAATCTTGGTTGCTAACAAGAGCAATAAGACAGAAACAAGTAAGAAACAGGAAATTTGATCCCTAAAAAGGAGCTAGGCAAGATAAAATAGACTTGGAGAACTCAGAGAACTCAAAAGACCAAGGGAGCAAGCCATAGAAATTAAGAAAGGCTGATGGCACAAGTGCTCAAGTCTAAAGAGACTTGAGCCTGATGCAGCCACTATATTATTATTCATGTATTGCATAGCTTAAGCTGTGCAATTATACATATGTTAGAAATAGCATGGAATATAAAAAAAGACAACAGAAACACTGAATAGAATGAAAAACTTAATTAAGAATGAAAATAAAAGGAAGTTTAGCTAGGTAGTGCTAGTTTATAACAACTAAGAGTTAGTAATTGGCTATTATGCTTTTGAATGTGTGCAATTTACATAATTTGAATATATAAATTATATATATATAGTAACTCAAAAACTGGCCCAATATCTAACTTCAATCTGATGCATGAAGCATACTGCAATCACATGAACAAATTACACTTTGCTTTGATGGGATTTATTGTAGTAGAAACCCTTGGCTACAACTTTGCTCTATACATCATGTGATTTCATTTGGATGCCACCATGATATGATCATTACAAGATAAACATCTTATTGGGCTGATTTATGTACTTTAAATTTGAAAGTTAAAATCTCTATCATATCAAGCTATATTTGTTGTGAAATGGCTTCTTGCCATTCTTTCCTTGAGACTTGGGAACTAACTGGTGGACATGAACTAAAACAAGCACTGGCTTTGAACTAGAGCCAATAAAAACTAGGCAAGAGAATAAAGGAGTCAAGAACTTCTGTAAAGCTAAGAGCTCAAGTGCATAAGACTGGGGAAACCCAGCTTGAACCAGCCCTTTATATATGTTACAAGGATGCACACAGACTATGTCCCTGAGGTCTGCCCTAAACTATGCTATAGTAAGCTAATTAATAGCAAAAGAAAAGTAAATACTCTAGCAGTACCTCATGGTCACTGCCAGATAATGACATTATGTTCTAGAATGTTCTAGACTGTAATTGTTATGCATTCAGCAAACACTAATGGTTTACTCATGTGACTGTGGGACTTGCCTGCCTTACAAGAATAAACCCTAGGCTTAGGTTTGATTTTTTCTTCAGAGTATTTCTTGCTCATGGGTTAGTCATATGATGTGGCTGGATCTCAGATGAGATCTTAGATTGATACTGATGACATTGGATCTAATGGATCTAGATTAGGATCTGATCTGTGGCAGAGATCTAGATAGATTTTCTTGATCTTATGATTGCCATGCCTTATTTATATCCATTGATCCTGAGTATCTCTTCCATTCTCCCACATTCTTATGATGTGGTTCTCTTTTTTATCCCTTGATCCACAAGGCCACTACCTCACTCATTACTTACACTCTATACTCTATTTCTATATATGAAAGATATAAGAGATAACTGCTATTGGTTTACATAGATAGTAGATTACTTATCCTGTATAGAGGCTATGCCTTCTGGCAATATATATACAGGGTGGGCAAGACCTGGAGTTTCTCCAGTCTTGATTACTTGTATCTTACTTCTCCCTTACTTGAGTACTTCAGTGTTAACTCAGATTCCTCCTTTTTCTTTCTCCTTATAGTCTGAGCACTAGTTTCTAGTGTTAACTTGGGCTTTTTCTTATCAAGATTCACAAGCCTAGTTCAGGGCCACTAGGATAAAAGCCCTCTTGTCATTATTGGTTGCCTGTCACTTACTGTTATAATACCAATCTAATATGACAGTTAGCATATGACCGTGAGAGCTGTAGAGCATGTGATTGTGTGAATGAGTAGCCTTACAAGGTAAACCCTAGGCTAAGGCTAAGTGTTAATGGATATCTACCCATTCTATCCTTGATACTCATAACATCCTTGGTGGATGCTCCTAGTCCTGTCCTAAATACCTGCTGAGGCTTTTGGTCAAGTGGCCCCTAACTTGGTGAGAGAGAGATGTGAGACCCTGGGCCCCTGTGTATAAACCAAACAGCCAGACAGCAGTGAAAGCTGAAGAGAGATCTGTTATAATCATTTTTCACTTTTCTCATCACGTGACTGTGGGACACCTTTCATCTTTCACCTTTCACATCTTTACCTCTTCACATTTTCACAATGTCACCTCTTCACATTTCACCTCTTCACACTTTCACATATCACAGCCTAGACTATGACATCTTT
This sequence comes from Pulveroboletus aff. viridisquamosus, assembly GCA_038088935.1. Lineage (NCBI taxonomy): Eukaryota > Fungi > Basidiomycota > Agaricomycetes > Boletales > Boletaceae > Pulveroboletus > Pulveroboletus aff. viridisquamosus. The sequence continues at coordinate 8,974 of JBBPJW010000912.1, forward strand.
ACCTGGCAGCATCCTTATGAAACTGCTAAGGTACTCCCTCCTTTATTGCCATTGGTCGGCTGACTGTAGCATACTTAGGGCCGGAACCATTTACATGGTCCGTGCATGTATCTGTAGCATATATAAGGAGGCTGGCACAAGCTGGGTTTTTCCCCAGTCTTGTGCACTTGAGCCTTGTGCTTTATACAAGTCCTTGACCCTTCTTTACTTTCCTCTTGCCTAGTTCCATTGGGGTCTAGTTAAAACCCAATCTCTTTAGCTTGAAAGCGACCACTAGGACCAGACTCGAGATTATAGTTCAATGGTTTAGCCAACCATTTCAAAATCCTTCTTGAATTGAAGCCTTAGATCATAGCTGTAAATCTAATCTAGGTCACAAGAGAGCAAGACTGGGTTTCCCCAGCTTGCACCTCCTGCCTTATATATTGTCAAGGCCCACACATGGACCATCTATAGGAGGCCTACCCTAATATGTGCTATTTATGGACACTGATAGCTAAAGTAGCTTCTAGATCTTAGTAATAGATAAGAGATGCATGCATGGATCATGAGGTAGAAGTGAGGCAGTGGCCTCATGGATACAGGATGGAGAGGAAAACCACACCACAAGGATGTGGGAGAATAGAAGGGAAGTGCATAGGCTCACAGATATGAATATGGTGTGGCTGCCATAAGGCTGAGGAGATCTATCTAGATCTCTGCCACAGATCTTCCAATCTCAATCTCATTTGAGATCTGCCACATTAGTGATCTGATCTCTGTGCATGGGAACTCTGAAAGGGACTTAGACCTTAGCCTAGGGTTTTCTTGATAAGGCTACTCATTTGCACAATCACATGCTTCTGGCACATGACCAGTTGCATCACATGCTCTACAGTTCTCATGGTCATGTGAGACTGTCATGTTAGGTTGGTATCATAACACTAAGTCCTTTATATCAGAGTATTTCCCTGGCACCAGGTATTAGTCACATGATGTGGCAGATTTCAGATGAGATCTAGATCTCTCCAATGATATCTGATCTCTTAAGCTAGATTAGGATCTGATCTGTGGCAGAGATCCAGATTGGATCTCCTTGGTCTTATGGTGGCCATGCCCATCTCATTAATCAGTACCTGTGCTCTTCCATTCCTCCCACATCCTCATGGTATGGTTTCTCTTCCATTTCCCTTCCTAGATTCATGAGGCCACTGCCTCACTCCTTATTGCCACCCCATGCTTACTATATCTATTTAGAGGTAGGAGCTACTTTAGCTATTGGTGACCATAGATAGCATACTTTAGGGTAGACCTCCTGTATATGGTCTGTGTGCAGATCCTGACAATATATAAGGCAGGGGGTGCAAGCTGGAGAAACCCAGTCTTACTCTCTTGACCTCTAGGCTAGGTCCACAGCATTGATCTAAGGTCTTGATCCAAGAAGAATCCCACCTCTGCTTTCATTTGCTGTCTGGCTTTCTGATTTATACAAGGGCCCAGGAACTCACTACTTTCTCTTATTGCCTAGTTCAGGGCAACTAGACCAAAAGCCTCAGCAGTTATCAAGGATAGTTTAGGAGTGTCCATCAATGTCGACTCAAGTATCAAGATAGGATGGGTAGTCACCTGTTTCACTTACCAGTATTTATTGCTAGTATTTGGATTGCACTTTTTGAGTGCGTAACAGTGATATGTGAATATGTGAAAGAGTGAGGAGGTAAAAAGAGTGAAATGATAAGGGTTACCATGGTCATGTGATGTGACATGTGAAAAGTCAAAGTAAAAATACAAAGTGGGTGAAAATGGAATAAAAAGGAAAAATAAATTATAATATGTTGTTACAAACAAATATACATATGTAAACAGTATTTCTGAGTTTCAAAATACTCCCACACATCCTTATTCTCTACTTTCATTATCATGTGTGATCTCTCACAGCTAATTAAAAGGCTATTATCCTTGCTTAACTTGATGCTGGCCACTTAGCTTGTATTATTGCCACCCAGCTTGGTGTTGAACATGCTACTATATCAAGGCTTTCTTCCCAAGAGTGCCCAGACCTTCAGAAGTCCACTGTTAATTGTTTATCCAAGCTTTCTCCTATTAATATTTACCATGCTATCTATCTTATCTTCTCTTATAGAGCAGAAAATGCTGTTCAAGTAATCAAAGCACTCTCTGATCTCATCAATCAACCTCTCCATCCCAACACTATTTTCTGGCACTTGAAAAAAAGTGGCATAAAAGCTATTTTCAAGCTAAAATAATATTTTCTTTCACCAAAATATTACAAAGTCTGGTTAGACTTTGCATATGCTTACAAGGACTGAAATATAGATAATTAAAAGAAAATAATATGGTCTGATGAGATCAAAATCAATTGCCTGGGGTCAGATGGAAAGAAATGGGTGTGCAAAAAGGTCAGGATGTGGCTAGAAGAACAGAATCTTAGAATTATAATATGGCCTATATGGTCTTCTGACCTCAATTTCACTAAACATCTCTGGTGGTACCTCAAAAAAAGACCTGCTGAGTATAAAACCCCTTTTAAGGGTATAAAGGAGTTGTGAGATAGGATTCAGGTGAAGTAGAAGAGGATACCAGTTGCAGAGTATTATAAATTAATTAAAAGCATACCTTGTTATGTGTCAAAAGGTTTTGGTGCCACAAGCCCACAAGAGAATGAAGAAAGATAAGAAGCAAGTTATAAGTTAACATAAGTATGATACAAGTGCTCAAGACTGGAGTTTTGAGATGCTAAGGCTACAGTATTTATACTATAGCACACTGCACACAGACCAAGTTCCTTATGGGAATGTTCCCATGCATGAGGCATGGGGATCAAAAAGAAGAGAAGCCACCTGTTATGCACCTCTCTAAGTGCAATCTGAATATTCACAAATGACTGGTGAGTAACAGGAACACTAATGACAAGAGGGCTTTTAACTAGTGGCCCTGAACTAGGCTTGTGAGTCTTAAAGAGGGAACCCAAATTAGCACTAAGGATTTCTTAGTGTTCAGGTATAAGGAAAAAGCAAGGAGTATTTGGATTAACTCAAGCTAATGAGCTCAGACAAAGGAGTAAGTAAAATACAAGTAATCAAGACTGGAGAGACTCCAGGTCTTGCCCACCCTGTATATATATTTCCAGTACACACAGGATGACTAAGCTACTATCTATGTAAACCAATAGCAGTTATCTCTCATATCTTCCATAAATAGGAATAGTGGGCATAGGGCATGATCTAGGAATGAGGCAAGGACCTTGCAGATCAAGGAATATAGAAGAGAACCACAACCATGAGGATGTGGGAGAATGGAAGCATCAGGGTAAGTGGAAATGACTATGGCATGGCTGTTATAAGGCCAAGGAGATCTATCTGGATCTCTGCCACAGATCTGATCCTAATTTAGATCCTTCAGATCAGATATCATCAGAATGATCTAAGATCTTATCTGAGATCCAGCCACATCACATGACTAATCCATTAGCAAGGGAATACTCTGAATATCAAATCAACACCTAGCCTAGGGTTTATCCTTTTATGGCAGGTGAGTCCCATGGTCACATGAAGAAACTGTCAGTATATGATGGGATTATAACACTGCCTGAGAACCATCAAGGGTCTAGCTTCTCAGAATGAAAGAGAAGAGGCAGAAATGAAAAGAAGCACAGGATTCTTCTAAACATGAGGCTAACCCTATGCCCTGGATCTCATGATCTGTCATGTGCCCTGATAAGATAACAGATTAGATAACCATGTGATGAAGATAAGATAAAGTCATGTGATCAAGAAAAGAAAAAATGCATTATAACATATCTAGAAGAGTTCAGGCAGTACTCAAGGCAAAGGGAGGCTATACCAAGTACTAATGATATTCTACAAATCAAAAGTACATAAACTGGCCCAATAAGATGTTTATCTTGTGGTAATCATATCTTGGTGACATTTAAACAAAATCACATGGTATATAGAGCAAAGTTGTAGCCAAGGGTTTCTGCTACAATATATTCCACCAAAGCAAAGTGTCATTTGTTCATGTAATTGCAGTGTGCTTCATGCACAAATTGGGGTTAGGCATTGGGCTAGTTTTTGGAGTCACTGTAAGTATACAACTATATAAATATCTAATCTTAATTTAGTATGTGAAATATACCACAATTATACCTGGGAATTTTAATTAGCTTTGGTGAGATCAAATATAGTAGTCACTCTTGGCTACAAATAATTTCTGTAGGTTATGTAATGTAATTCATGGGTACATAAATATACTTCAATTAATTAAGGGTACTTACTGCAAAAGTTTTGTTATTAATATAAAAATATGTAAAATTAACATATTTTGAGATGTCATTACATAATATATTAATCATGTGATATACACAATGACTTTAATGTTACAAACAAACTAAAACATTACTTTCTTTTCACTACCACCATTATAAAATTTCTTTTTACTAAGCAAAATACTTATTGTTATAAGCTTTAACTCTAAAAGAGAGAAGATCTGTTATAATCTTGGCCAGTGAGAGTAATGGGGAAGCAACAAGTGAGGAGCACACTTCTAATTCTAAACCAGGCTAGAAAAGAGTAAAAAGAGACTTGAAAATGCCTAAAACTAAGGGAGTTACTTTAGAGAGCCAAGAAAGGCAAATTTTATAAGTGCTCAGATCTAAAGAAGACTTGAGTCACTTGAATGCCCTATTATATCTATGGTATAACAAACCAATACAATGCCACTATAGTGTGACAAGCAATAATAATAGAGTAACAAGAATATACAATAATTGCAAAAACTAGCCCAATATTTGGCTTTAATGGAGAGTTTGAAGTGTTCTGCACTACCATATGGGAATTGCACTTAGTGTTATGATAGAACCAGATAGGAACTAGTATAGACCTTGAAAGGAAAGGTTCTAGGTCAAGAGTAAGGCTTGACAAAGTATTAGTCTAGGAATAAAGATATAATACAAATATAGGACAGCATTATGAGCCTTTTACTTGAATAGTGAAGGTGGAGTAGATGCTGGGCTTGCTAAGACAAGGGTTCAAGATGCTTTCCAATAGAAGGTTGCAAACAGGAATAAATTTACCAGAACATATGGTACAAGGCAAGTAGCAAGGGAAAAAGTAGTATAAGGAGATTATTATGTCCTGGACTTTAGCTTTGATACTGCCCCAGCTAAACCTTGGTATTTGCATCCTAGCACTTACCAGCAAGCTAATTCAGCTCCCTGATCCTTCTGATGCATCTCTGATTTCTCTGCTATTATTCCCTGACTTTAGTTGCACCTATATTCTCTTTTATGTATTATCCTTATAGACTACTCCAACTTAAGTTTGCCCCTGCTTCATTCTACTACATAGTATTATAAAGTTTCGCTTTGCCTCTCTGAATATTTTCATTACAACTCTGTGTTTTCTTCTGCTCTTACTTCCTTTCTATTTCTTGTTTTTCTTTGTTTCTTCCTGCCATCTTTTAGTTTTAGTCTGATTTGACTTGACACTGTTATTTCTAACATCTCCATTTGTCTCCAATATACTTTGACATCTGCCCTTGCTTCTAAGACAATTCCAGTCTTATTTTTTCTTCTCTCTTGGACTTTTCACTACTTTAAAATCATAAGTACTGTAATTTCTGTATATAGTACCTCAGTTCAAATATCAATGAAAACACCCCCACCTTGACTTTGTCCTTACTCTGACTAAGCTTCCAAACTCATTCTTTGACCCTCCAGTTTACTCAGGAGTATCTCCAGGCCTTAATAATATTTCTAAGAAAATATTTAGGGCTTTATCTCATTATAACTAGGCTTGTGAAATGGCTACAGCCATCCTAGCCTCATGTCTCAATGTTAAACCAGTGAACACTGTAATTCTAAAGCTAAGGTTTGAACTAGATTCTCAGAGAACTAGACAAAAGGAAAAAATAAAGAGTCAAGTGCCTTGTATAGTGAAATGGCAATTCCTAGCCATTGCTGATGAACTGGTAATCATCCTAGTGATCGCAAACTTTATCTCAAAAGACTGGGTTTTAGGCTAGACCCCAGTGGAACTAGGCAAGAGAATATAGAAGAAGGTCAAGGACTTGTGTAAAGCGCAAGGCTCAAGTGCTCAAGACTGGGAAATTCCCAGCTTGAGCCAGCCTCCTTATATATGCTACAGAATTGCGCACGAACCATGTAGATGGTTCTGGCCCTAAGTATGCTACAGTCAGCCGACCAATGGCAATAAAGGAGTGAGTACCATAGCAGTTCCATGAGGATACTGCCAGGTAGTAATGTCATGGTCTAGGCTGTGATATGTAAAAGAGTGAAGATGTGAAGGAGTGAAATGTGAAAGTGTGACAATGTGAAGAGGTGAAAAGGTGAAGAAGTAAAGAGTAAAGGTGTCCCACGGTCACGTGATGTGAAAAGTAAAAAGTGATTATAACATATAGAGCCCTAGAGCTCAAGTGTGCAAGACTGGAGAAATATCCAGCTTGCACCAGCCCTCTTTATATGCTACAAAGATGTGCATGAACCAGGTAACTAATGATCTGCCCTAAAGTATGCTACAGTAAGCAGTCCAATGGCATTAAAGGAGTGAGTATCTTAGCAGTACCTCATGGTATCTGCCAGGCAATAATGTTATGGTCTGGAATATTCTAGAATGTGAAATGTGAAGGTGTGAAAAAGTGAAAAGAAAAAGAGATGAAGAAGTGAAAAGGTGAAAAGATAAGAGTTCCCAGGATTATGTGATGTGAAAATGAAAAAAATGATTATAACAGCTTGACACTCCTTGTTTTACCTGTCTTTGATATTAAGCCATGAGACCACTCTTTTCTACACCTTTAACTGTTATGTAACTAGTGAACACAATGGTTCACAGCATGTGACTTTAAGAACTGTTGAGCATGTGATGTGAATGGCTACATAGTCATGTGACCAGGAGCATATGATTGTGTGAACAAGATGCCTTATAAGATTAACCTTAGGCAAAGGCTAAGTCCTTTATATCAAAGTATTTCCCTGCACAATGTATTAGTCACATGATGTGGCAGATCTCAGATAAGATCTAGATCCAGTCCCCAATGATATCTGATCTCATGATCTAGATTAGGATCTGATCTGTGGCAAAGATCCAGATGGGATCTTCTTAGCCTTATGGTGGCCATGCCTCTTTTATATCTGAGAATCTGTGTGCTTCCATTCTTCCACATTCTCATGGTGTGGTTCCTCTTCCATTCCTTACCCTTGATCCATAAGGCCACTGCCTCACTCCTTAATATTTACCCCATGCATTCCCCTCATTACTATAGAGCCAGTTACACTATTGGTGTCCATAGATAGCATAGTTTAGGGTAGGCCTCCTGTACTTGGTCTGTGCACAAGCACTGGCAATATATAAGGTAGGGGGTGCAAGCTGGGGAAACCCAGACTTGCTCTCTTGACCTTTAGGCTGGTTATATAGGCTAGTTCACTAGTGCTACTGGCTATCAGATTTATACAAGAGAAGTATTCTTATTTCCTTCCCTCTGCCTAGTTAGGGGCCACTAGTTAAAAGCCCTATCAGCTTTCTAGGACAGATCTAGAAGTGTCCTTCAAGGTTATCATAAGTATCAAGGCCAGGATGGCTAGGTTGCTGTTTTACTGACCTCTCTTGTAAATCAGAATACTGAGCTATGTAAGGATAGATCATATAAGATAAAGCCAAGTCCTGTTTGACCCAAGGAAAACTCTACTCAATACTTCTGGAAACCTCTGGACTTTTTTGAAAGCCTCCAAAGCTATGCCCTTATCTATAAATAAGCCTAACCAGTGTGCTTAACCCTGGAGTTTGCTTTCTGGAGTTTTTCTTCTTTATAACTCTAAGTTCTAGCAGTATTTTGCACCTAGAGCTTATCTTCTCTAGTACTCTAACAGAGTCTTAATAAGTATGCTTGAAATAGAAGTTCTTTTTAGTACCTAGGAATTAAGGCTGATAGGGTTTGATAATTATTTCATGCTATTTTAATAGTATATAAAGGTATGAAAATATAAGGTTTACCATGGTCACATGATGTGACAATGTGAAGAGTTAAAAGAAAAGGAGAAAGATGGAAAAAATGAAAAAAAATAGAAAAAAAATTATAATATTCTGCTTTCTCTTCAACTTCTTCTGGCTAAGGCAGTTATATTTTACCTTTGCCTTTATACCAGCAAGGCATGATGTTGACTTGCCAGGGCCCATCTTATAGTCAAGTTCTTGATTATTTTACCTCCAGCATACTAAAGCCTTCTCCACTCTTCTCTTTTTTTTGTCTTTGTCTATTTTTGCCTGGCCTGGTAAAAGTTAATGTGCCTGTATTTATTGGTCAGCTTAGTTGACTATGAGGATACATTACTTACCCATCTAAAGGTCTTTTTAGCTCTTCTTCTCCTTGCCTTCTTGGCCTGTTGCCTGGTAACCTTCTTTGCCATCCTCCAAGCCTTCTTTACTCTTCTTTGTTAAGCCCTAGCCTTATAAGATTAACCCTAGGCTAAGGCTAAGTTCTATTTATCAGAGTATTTCCCTGTACCAGGTATCAGTTACATAATATGGCAGATCTTAAATGAAATCCAGGTACAGTCCCTAATGATATCTGATTTTAGGATCTAGATTAGAATCTGCATCTGTGGCAGAGATCCAGATTGAATCTCCTTAGCCTTGCTGCTGCCATGCCATATTTATATCTCTAATCCTGTGCACCTTCCTTACCATTCTCCCACATTCTCATGGTGTGGCTTATTTTTTATTTTAATCCCTTGATCCATGAAATCACTGCCTTACTCCTCATTCCTGCTCCATGCTCTCTCCATCTTTTATATATTAGTTGAGAGATTACTGCTATTGGTGTCCATAGATAGTAGATCTTAGGGTAGGCCTCCTGTACTTTATCTATGTGCAAATTCTCACAATATATAAGGCAGGGGGTACAAGCTGGGATTTTCCCAGTCTTGCTCTTTTGACCTTTTAGCTGGTTATATAGAATACTGCTTCCTGCTGGCTATTGGTTTATACAAGAGTAGTGATCTTATTCCTTCTCTTATTGCCTAGTTTGGGGCCACTAGCTAAAAGCCTCACCAGCATTCCAAGGATAGGATTAGGAGTATTTATCAAGGTCACTTGAGTATCAAGGCAGGATGGGTAGTCACCCATTTCATTACCCTCTTCCAGTTCTCCACAGTCCAGTGCTGGTACTTCAGAGCAAAGGCCAACCTGCTTTTTCTATGGATAGCAGAGAGAAAAGGTTTTTTCTTCTTTACCACAGCTTTTAAAGAAGCTTCCTTGAGAACATTCCTAACTGTTTGTGGGCAGACATGAGTGCTAACAATAGAATTGATGAAATAAGCGGCCTGAACTGCATTACTGGCCTTTCCAGTAAGAATTTGTTAAACAATAGCATACTTGTTGATAGAACAAAGTTTTAAAGAATGACCACCATAATGATTTTCTTTCTCTGGTTGAATTTCCTAAAGGACTCTAGCCACAGTAGACTTGTAAACTGTTATGGCTCAAGCCTAACACGACAGTCTCACGTGACCATGAGAACTGTAGAGCACGAGATGTGCTGGTCATGTGATCAGTTGCACGTGATCGTGCAAACGAGTTGCCTGATAAGGCAAACCCTAGGCTAAGGCTAAGTCCTATATTCAGAGTATTCCCTTGCATAAGG
>JBBPJW010000913.1:0-18628 GCA_038088935.1 Pulveroboletus aff. viridisquamosus
GGATCACGCATCTGGTGGTGTCCGACAGCCGAATTCTCGTTGCTGCCCTTGCATGCCGCTGGGGCATATCGCCGGGGACAACTCAATCTGATGGACCTGTACATTTCGTTCTACACTCCGACCTTGACGGCACTCATTCACGCTAGACAGAAAGGACTGTCTCGTTCCACCTCTGGCCTGGGTGAACCGAGATTCGTCGCCATAGGTCAAGGGCTTGCTCCTGGACAGGAAGAGCTCGTTTCTGTTAATGACGAGATCGCCCGCATAGCGGAACGTGTCGCACCGCTTGCAAGATTTGCAACTATCGAGGGTGAGAATGCCAGCGTGGCGGAGGTGACCGAGGCATTGAACAGGACCGACTACGTCCACTTCGCCTGCCACGGCATCCCAGTAGTGGAACGTCCGTTCGAATCTGCGTTTGCTCTGCACGACGGACACCTGAAGATCGAGGACAGCATGCGGTGCAACCTAGACCAGGCACAGTTTGCATACCTCTCTGCGTGCCATACTACGGCTGGGGACGAGGGGAGTCCAGACGAGGAGATTCATCTTGCTGCTGCGATACATTTTGCTGGGTTTCGTTCTGTGGTTGGGACGATGTGGGCTGTGGATGATTTGCAGGCGAGTCGGATCGCGTCCGCATTTTATGCGCATGTGGTGGACGATGACGGTCGTTTGGATCATACGCGCGCGGCATATGCGTTACACAAGACGATGCGGCAATTGGACCGATTACCATTCGATCAGCGGATCTTGTTCATACACATGGGTGTGTAATAGCACTAGCCAGGATACGCAATATATTCTCGTGAGCCCCATTGGCATGCAGCAGTGATAGGATCTTTTCAGAACAAAGTGGGTGCCTACCAACTCGTGCTCCGTGTACGTGCCGAGTTCCTAGGGTGGTAATTTTTTTTTCACCGTCGTCTACACTTCGACATAAATGTAATCAATTACCTGGGTGAGATCGTTGGGAGGTACAGAAAGCCAACGTCACGTTTTTTGCGAGTGAAGACCAAGACCCGTCTGTTCGCGGTAAACCGTCATTGTTCTAATATCCAATGTTGGTGGAAGGGAAAGCATGGTCCGATGACCATGATCGCCGTGTTGTAGCACCCATCAAGTTTGTTGATCACCATCGGCGTCCGTCGTCTGAAGCTCCAAGCTATGTTTTTCTTTTCCCCCTAGTCTACCCCTACAACCACTTTTGGATGAACAATCAGCATTTTTGTCTGGGTCCCTCCGGAGCGGCTTGAGTGAGGAGGGTTAGATGTGGATGGAAGAGGTCTTTCTGACGACGTCTTCCGGCTTACGCATTTATGTTTCGAGTCTGTACGGTAGCTCCTCGGTTGGCGCTGCACTAGAAGTGAACGTTCAGGCTGGGGGAGGCACGTATTTGTAGTCGATGAACTGATAGGTCCCATAGTCGTGCGTCATAATCCGTGCAATATTCGCCTTTGCCTCTGTTAAGCTACCATGTTCATGTTTATCACAGACCACCCTATACAAAGAATGTGAGGAAGATAGCGGATCTGACTTCAAGAGACGTTTAAAATACAGTGTCGCATCAAGTGCAGGCCAACCCCATTTCGTAGTGGTTTGGATGAGAGCAATGAACCGCATCGTGTGGGCCTTGGAATGATGGCTCCACGAGCAGCTGGGGGATTGGGGTACAGTTCAGATAGCCACTCGAGACCTAAGTCAGGTTGATTTAACGCCAATACTCGGTTACCGTCTTCTTCAATAAATCCGCACGACCTTCGTATTTGCATGTAGACATGGACGCACCTGATATTCTTTCCGATGCCTCGTCGGCAACCCCGAGGGACAGATCGCGGATGCATTCAAGGTCTTGGCGAGAACTCTGCACGCACGCTCCCAGCGGAAAAAGCCCTGCAACCGAGAGGCAGCGAACAGACCTCAGATTTGACAACGAGACTACTTTGTAGCATCGACATCATCTCAACAGTAGACAGGGTCACCCAACTGGATGCGAATGAGAATAAGCGCCGACGACATGAAGCAACGGCCGTGACCAAGAAGAGACCAGCGTGTTTACACAGCCCGACTCCTTCCATATCATCATTCGACTTCAATACCTTGCTTTTTGGCATCGCCAGACCTACAAGGATATACAATGTGGAGGATATTAAGAAGGAACAGTGAGTCACAGTCCTCGAGGATAATCGTGCAATGCTGATAATTCAGTCAGAGCCTACAATAGTACTTAACACTGGCCACTCTGATGATGTGTGGGCAGTCGCCTTCCACCCCGACGGAGTGCATTTGCTGAGTGGGAATAGTATTGGGATCCAACGATGGCGAATTGCAGATGGTCAACAGGTGGGAAGGCAGTCGGGAATGGATATAAATGCCATCTCTTTGTCGAACGACCACAAGTGGACAGTATGCGGGACTACCAAGGGCGCAAGCATATGGGACGATGAAATCCGGGAAAAAGCTGCCGAGGTGGAGGCTGGAAAGTATGTGGCCGCTGTGGACATATCTCCTGACGCTACTGCCTTTGCCACCGGCACTGGATTAGGGGACAATACAGCAAATATCTGGAGTATCGTCACGGGCGAAAGATTGGTCGGCCCACTCAAACACGACAGTGGCATTGCAGGAATCAAATTCTCTTTCGATGGCGAACATGTCGCCACTGCCTGTGATGGCTCTGTTCGCATTTTCGACGTGCACAGTGGTGACCAGCTCATCAATATCAAGGTTGATGTGGAATTTGCATGGAAGGCAGCCTGGACTCCGCTTGCATGGTCAGACAATGGACAACAGATTTTTATTGCCTGTCGCAACAATGTGATCACCGTTTTTGGGGCATCCACTGGATCCATACTAGCCCATTTGAGGGTCCAGGATTCACACAACTCATCAATTGTTCTAGCTGTCAATGGGAAGTTCCTTGCTTCTCACTCAAGAAACTCTGTCTTGTTTTGGGACACTTCAAGGCTCACTCGAATTGGTCCATCCATCAAGGATAGTCAGGAGGTGTGGTCAATTGCTCTCTCCGCAGACTGCCGCTATCTCGCGACTGGCGGAACCAACGGGAAGATTGCAGTTCGTAATCTCAGTGACGTCCTTTCAGATTCATATTCTGGTTCCTATGCAAGTGTTCATGTGTTTACAATGCTGGTGTACTGGATGAGCTATACATCATCATTCTCATTTTCAGATATCCACTCAGCACAAATCGGATTTGGAAATACCTGAAGATGGGCCATTGCAACAAGACAAGAGGTCCTTGACCATGAGCATCCATGACAACGAGCTGCCAGACGAGAGTGCGGTAGGAATTTGTTAACGTGCCCTCAAGCGAGATGCACTGACTCCTGCATTCCTAAACAAGGAACCACCCGCAGCACCAAGACTACCTGAATCCGGGGACCACAGTGAAAATGACCTACTCGAGGTACGCTCTCGATTCTTTCTTTTTTTGACACTGATATTTATGAGAGCACCAGGTCGAAGTGCCAATTAGTGCATCTGATCCACTGTTTGACTATGACGAGGTGTGTCTTGATTTTATTGTGTCATTTCTGTCGTGTTGATGTTTCTGCAGCCACCGTCCACGGCTTCGTCTACCCGTCGTCATGAAGGCGAGGTGTCATTATCCGGCCCATCCCAGACCACACCACAATTGCTAGATGCCCCTTCCAGAGCAGCTGAACATCATCATACTGCGACGTCACCTGGGGTTATACCGATGGCCAAAAGGTGGTTACGGACGGTCATCAAGAGGGGCGAAAACAGCCAGGGCTCGTGTGAGCCTGGTTGCCTGTCCGCGGAATCTCGTCGAGATGCAAATGGCCAATCTCGTTCGAGTTCACCAGCAGGAGGGAATGCTGCAAACACTGGACCCTCGTGGATGGCTGCAACTCAAGTTCAACCGGTGAGTGTTCTGTTCTTTGGTCAACAAACGATGTGCAGTGCATCTGACAAACCATATCAGCGAACCGTTGCGGTACGCATAGATGGAAAATCCGCCAAACGAAAACGAGTAAAACAGGTTCATCATTTGTTTGACTTGTCTGCTGGCGCTGGTGTTCATCCTGTGTCGTAGCGTAAAATGAAGGCAAAAGTTGCTGGCGTGGGTATTCCGACTGCTTTCAGTGACGAGCAAGGCGGTGCAGATGCTACAAAGACTGGCCCTGTACGACTTTCTCATGGTGTCAGGTTCACATCGTAATAGCTCATTTCATATCAGGCACTGCGTGTGGACGATGCGCCTCGAGCCTCGGTTGTACCAACGGGGGTCCATGTGATGGTGCGCACTTACCCGTGAACCCCGATTGTTGATCTCACCACAGAACATGTCAGAAACAAACAGGTGGCGCCACCGTTTCGATTGGGTGCAGTTTTAACCTACCCACATGGATGTTGTGCCAGAGTGGGGTCAGTGAAGACGGGGCATACTGATCTGTTGCATGCAACGCTGATCTATGTATTCGGGCATTCGTTCTGCCATTATTTGGGTTCGTGTAACATCCCGCATCATGCGTACGAATTCTGGTACTTGCCCAAGTATTGACTCAAGTCCGATATTCTTGAATGGACATTGGGCATTCAGCGATGGAGGGGGGGGACGAGTCTTTCTTGATATCTTGCCCCGAAGAACCAGAGATGCTCTCTGCTCCTCTATGTGTGGAACCTGAGGTGCCCGAGTCGATTAAAGTCAAACTATATCAACACGGGACGCAGCTTTCGAAGCGATTGTGGTACCTGGTGGTCTATCCATAAATGATATTGTTGAAAGCACGGCAAGAGTTATCCCTCATGCGCATGAGAAGGATCATAATCTGCACAGCAGCGGGGGAAGGGACGATAATATCGGAAGGTAAACTCACAAGCTTCGTCTGTGCACGCACCGTGGGTAGGCCATCGCCTGATGCGATCTGTTTCCCGGCAGAAAATTAAAGGGCCCCGTACGAGGATCATCTGAGGTGGTCCTAAATAGTAGCATGGCCAGTGTAGAAAATAATGTGGTCACGTGGGAATATCCTCGACTACACTGTTCTCCAGCAACGCTGTCTTCCAGCACTCGCTATGGCGGCTCTTGCACTTCACACGCGCTCGTTTTTCGCTGCATTTGGTCTGCCATGGCTGATGCGCCCCACGTCTGCACCACCTTCTTGTGCATCGCCAACTCCATTCAACCTAGTACTGCCTATGCTGCAACCCCTCCTTGACCTCCTTCCCCCAGTAGTCCTTGCCGTACCCAAAAGTAAAGTCTCCCATTCCCGAAAATCGATGCGCAGCGCCAACAAGGGACTCAAGGATAAGCAGAGTACGTCACATTTCATGTACTGACCATGATGTGTGTCGGAATGCCGTTCCTCGTAGATATCGTCAATTGTCCGGCTTGTGGAGGCGCCAAACTTGCCCATCGTGCCTGCAGAAGCTGTTATGATAGCATTACTACGCGGTCCAAGGAGCGGTCCAAGGACCTCTAGTGGTGTACAATAGCATTGCGTCCACGACCGTCAAGGTCATTAAAGGGCCCACATCATGGGAACATTTGTGTAGGTTTCTTGGCAGAAGAGTTTCGTCAAATGCGTTTTATGCTGCAATGAATCACACCAGTTCGGCTCAAACGAAAGGCCATATTGTTTCTAGCTGGATAATGAATTAAACAGGCTTTGCTAAAGGTGCGACAAATACTGGCTGTGACCGTGTTGCTCTCGTGAGTGGGTCTCAGTATATCGCTAGCATTTGCTCCCTCACGTAGGCGGTCGCATAAGTAAATTGGGTGAGGCGGTGGAACACTGTTGCCAGTTTGGCGAACTGGTGTCACGGAGTTGATTTGAGTTGCCACTAGGTGAGCCCCACCCTGTCGGCTCAAAGACAGCTGTGTCCACGACGGTGATAGCCGATCTAGAAAGGTCGGTCGTCGTTAACCGTAGATGCCTCCATCATGATATCTGACTTGCACCGCAGCCCCGACAGTGGTTCTCCTATCTTTTCCTAATGAGTAACGCCGCGAGAGACTTATGTCGTTGTCAAACTCAATAACGCCAGCTTGAGCCCATATTTGATTCTTCAGCTTTATCCAACCAGTGGAGCACTCTGAGGCATAGTGCCAGTTCTGTTGTCATTGAAAACCATTTGAATTGCTTTGTAAGACAAGTATCCTGTTTGTGAGCAGATTCAAGTTGAAGCAAAAAGCAGTAAATGAAATCAGGGATATTAAAAATGATATGGCTGTTGTGGTGGATTCAAGCTGTGGGTCTGGGTTCATGACAGTACCATTAAGGTAACCTTGTAGTCTGGACCCTTTAATAAGCTATCTAATCCTCCTGTGTTATATTCTCCAGTTTTCTCTGTTTACTGCTAGATTTGATGCATGAATTTCCATGCCATTGTTGATTTCAATTAAGTAAGACATTTTTATTCTTGAGCCTTGGATTGAGTTCTGGTAAGTGAGTTACTTTGTTTACTAAGAGCAGACAGGGTCTATAATCTATAAAACTGCATGATATTTGTAGTTACTAAGTATTCTAGGGTAACAATTAAACTAATGGTCCAATGTAGCTATTAGATTATGTAAGCAGCTAGGTGTAGGCAATCAGCAAATTCCAATAGCTGTTATGTGCTTAGCAAATACTGATGGTTTACTCACATGACCATGGGATTTGCCTGCCTTATAAGGTTAAATCCTAGGCTTAGGTTTGATTTATTATATCAGAGTATTCCCTGCTCATGGGTTAATCACATGATGTGGCAGATCTCAGATGAGATCTTAAATCAATACTGATGACATCTGATCTCAAGAATCTAGAAAAGGATCTGATCTATGGCAGAGATCTAGATAGATCTCCTTGATTTTAAAGTTACCATGTCTAATTCATATCTGTTGACCCTGAGTACCTTCCATTCTCCCACACCCTCATGGTATGGCTTTTCTTCCATATTCTTTGATCTATGAGGCCACTGCCTTATTTCTTACTTATCACTCTATGCTCTATTTCCTATTTAAGAAGGTATGAGAGGTTACTACTATTGGCTACATAGATAGTAGGTTACTCATCCTGTATATGAGATCATGCCTCCTGGCAATATATATACAGGGTGGGCAAGACCTGGAGTCTCTTCAGTCTTAATCACTTGTATCATTCTCCCCTTACTTGGGCTCTGCATTGCAGAGTTAACCTGAGTATTTCTTCTTCTTCTTGCTGCTTTCCCTTATCAAGATTCACAAGCCTAGTTCAGAGCCACTAGTCTTAAAAGCCCTCTTGTTGTTTCAGTTGCCTGTTATTTACCAGTTATTGCCAGTATTCAGATTGCACTCTTTGAATGCATAACAATAGTCTAGAGGAAAAAAAAAGCATAGTTTGAAGCTTTGAACAATTGTTAAAGGAGGATACATGCCAGATTCACTCTGAAATACTCCAGAGTAATGGTTAAACAGGGCTTGGCTTCACCTTTGCACTAGTTTCAGTGCCTCAAATTTCAGAGGAGGTCAGTAAAATATATAGGCAATGTATTAAATTAAAAAAACTTAAGGACTGGCTACTATCTAGAGGGTACTCTAACAACTAGAGTTAACTTTGACTAGGTCAACTAGAACTAGGCAAGAAAAAGAGTAAGAAATCAAGTAATATTACATTTTCCTTTTCTTTTTTCTTTTTTTCTTTGTTTTTCTCAATGTAGCTTCTGCTCTTCTTGCACCTTTGGTGCTTTCTTGTCCAATTCCACTCTTCTCATACTCTAGCCTGGCCTAGACTGCTCTCTTGTTATGCCCTTTGCCCAGGCCTTCTATCTTTCAATCAGCTGACTTATAATTGTTTTATCTGTTTCCATCTGTTTCCACATAGACATCTTATTCATCATTCATCAGCATGATTACTCTTTCTATCTCTGCTCCAACTTTATTCTTTGTATTATAAAGTAATGTACTTCCTGTCTTCTCTTTTCTTATGCTACTTCTACCTTGTGATTACCTTACAGTTCTCACACCTCCACTTATCCTTGTACTTATGTACCTGGAATCTGTTATGGCTCCAGCCTAACATGCGGTCACACATAATTGTGAGAGTTTTCAGACCATGTGATTGTGGGAATGAGTAGCCAAACAAGGCAAGCCCTAGGCTAAGGTTAGAGTCCTATTCAGAGTATTCCCCAGCACTTGTGAGATCACATGATATGTGGCTGGATCTCAGATGAGATCTTAGATCAGTACCTGATAATATCTCTTCAAAGATTAGGATCTGTATCTGTGATAGAGATCCAGATGGATCTTCTCAGCCTTATGGTGGCCATGCCTCATTCATAGAACCAGGGCAGTGCACCCTTCCATTCCCCCACATCCTTATGGTATGGCAGCCTCCCCTTATCCATCCCCTATCTGCAAGACCACTGCCTCACTCCCTTACCTGATCCATGCTCTCCCTTATCTATTACTTAGTCATGAGACCCTTTAGCTATTGGTGTCCATAGATAGCATACTCTAGGGTAGGTCTTCTGTAGCTGGTCCATGCACAGTTGCCAGCAATATATAAGGCAGGAGATGCAAGGCTGGATTTCCCCAGTCTTGCCCTCTTGTGACTTAGGCTCAGGTTATATAGCATGATCTAAGGCTTGATCCCAAGATGGGATCCCCCTTCAGCTCTCATTTGCTGCCTGGCTACAGTTTATACACAAGGGCCCAGGTCTCATTCTTTCTCTACATCTGCCTAGTTAGGGGCCACTAGCCAAAAGCCTCAGTGGATCTTCAGTATCAAGGACAGGGCATTCACCAAGGAGACTCAAGATTCAAGCAAGGATGGGTAGTCACCCATTACAGAATCCACTGTTTGTGTCCTGGCACTTATCCAGAGGATCATCAGCATCTGATCTTGGCACACCTCTGGGAGTGTAGTTGGTATCACTGAGGCACAACCCTTGTTTGTTGCCTTCCACTTGTCTTCAAGCTTACCTTTGGTTTGCTTCATCTTCTTTATCCACAGCAAGGTCTATGCCTGTTCCTACCAGGGCCTAGCATAACAAGTAACTTGTATAAAGTGATAAAGCTCAAGTGTACAAGACTAGGAAAACCCATGATGTGAACTGAGCCCTTATATATGTACAAAAGTGTGCACAGACCATGTAAGTCTGGCCTACTCTAAACTACTGCTCAGTTAGTTATCCAATGATAAAAGAGAAGCATTTGACTAAGTAATACATGTACTAACCATAAGGCATAACATTATAGTCTAGACCAGTCTAGACTGTGACTGTGTGAAGGGGTAAAATGGTAAAGATGTGAAAATAGTGAAAGGGTAAGGGTTCCCAGGATCATGTGATGTGACATGTGAAGAGTCAAAAGAAAAGTAAAAAGATAATAAAACTAAAAAAACATTATAATAGTCAGAGAGTTGAAGTAAGTTGTAGAGACTTGGATTCAGAGGGTAAGGACATATGGCCTGCTTATGAGATTGGGAGAGGAGTTAGAGACAAAGAAAGAGAGTACTAAGTTATGTTGATATTTAAACTGAGGTACAAGATATAGAGCTATAGTACATATACCATGAAGAAGCAGATTATTGAACAAGGGGAAGAAGATGAAACAGGAGTTGTCATAGAAGCAAAAGCAGGTGTCAGTGCAACCTGAATACAAATAAAGATATTAGATATTATAATGCACATGTTCCCTTTTATTTTATTTTTTATCCTGTTGTATTTTTTTCTTTAACTCTTCACATGTTCACATCACATGACCATGTCACCCTTTCACCATGTCACCATGTCACATCTTCACCATTTCACATTTTACACCTTTATTACTTTACACTTCACTAGATCTAGGCTAATCTAGCCTATGATCTCATACCACCTGTTTTTCTCATGTATTTCTAGACTTTCACTCTCTTTCTGCCATTGGGTAGCTTACTGTACACTACTGTAGGGCAGGGCACACTCTCTTGGTCTGTGCTCAAGATGCAATAGTATAAAAGGGGTCCAAGTCCAAGCTGGAGTCTCCAGTCTTGTGCACTTGAACCTCTAAGGTTTTTACAAGTCCCTTGACTTAGTATCCCTCTTGCCTAGTTCTCCTAGCCTCTAGTTCAAAGGTTAGGCTTCAGCAGAACCCCTAGCAGCAGCAGGAGTGCACATCAAGGCTATAGGTGTAGTTGCTCAAAGTCTTGCAGTATAACATCAGGTATGACACTAACAATATCATGCCAGGATGAAACTAAATAATAAAACTAATTGATGACAGAGAATAGGCAAGAAGGGCAAGGAACAGGAAATAAGGCCAGATGAACTACAGAGTTGTGTTGAAAGAACATGAAAGTATATAGGAGGAATTATAAGTATTATCAGATAGATAGAGAATAAGAAAAATGGAAGCTAGCCAGCATGTAGCTTAAGGGTAATTCCCAGCTGGAGTTGCATTAGAGATGTTGTGGAATGGACATGGTGGTCTGAAATATAATAACAATAGATGTTAATGGTAATTAACAAACTTGACAGTATCCTACTACATGGAGATTATAAATATTGGATCATGCTTTTCCTTGATGATTATTGCCAATACTGGATATTAGAACAATGACAGTTACCACAAATAGATATAGTGGCTCAAAAAACTATTCCAATATTTGTATGTTTTG
Organism: Pulveroboletus aff. viridisquamosus; assembly: GCA_038088935.1. Lineage (NCBI taxonomy): Eukaryota > Fungi > Basidiomycota > Agaricomycetes > Boletales > Boletaceae > Pulveroboletus > Pulveroboletus aff. viridisquamosus. Next base: position 10,605 of record JBBPJW010000913.1, read on the forward strand.
CACTAAATGCAATGGCTATTAATAACTACTAATTATTATGCTAGACTATAAGTATATGAAATGCAGTACTTGCTCTTGGCTTTCTATTGGTCCAATAATCAGAGCATTTGGTTATGTTTTGGTAACATGGCAACCATATTAAAATAACAACTCATGTTATGTGCTTAGCAAACACTAATGACCTTGTTATGTGATTGTAAGACTTGCTTGCCAAAACAAGATTAACTCTAGGCAAAGGTTTAGTTCCTCATCAGAGTATCTAATCTTCTAATCTAGATTAGGATCTGATTTGTGGCAGAGATCCAGATGGGATCTTCTTGACCTTATAATATCCTGGCCTTATTTATATCCACTATCCCTGCACTTCCCTTCCATTCTCCCACATTCTTATGGTGTGGTTTTCTTTTCTCTTTTACTTCCCTTGATATATGAGGCCATTGCCTTATTTCTACCCATTGCTCTATGCTTTTTTATTTATTAGCATAAGCACTTACTGCTATTGATGTCCATAGGTAGTAGCTACTAATCCTATACTAAGGCTATGTACCTCTGCTACAATATATAAGGGATAGGAAGAGACTTGGGATTTCTCCAGTCTTGATCACTTCTGTTACTAAGTGCATTCTTGTATGCTCTAGTTCTCTTTCAGGAATTCTCTTATCTTGGTTCACTTCTTCTCTCTTGCCTAGTTTGGGGCCACTAGCATCAAAGCCCTCTTGTTATTGTTGTTTATATGGTTATATACCAGTCTATATTACTATAGGAAGTATCTCAGGTGTTGATATATAACAACTTATTGGAACAGTTTTTTGACTTTGAATTCCCATTACATATATTGGACTCTGAAGTACTATAAGATATTATATATATTAGGTAAGTAATATATTATGTTACTCTTATGTTACTAATTAGCCTGCAGCATATATAAACCCTTCTAGCATGCAATCTCTCTGCATATGTATTGGTCATATAATTTGGCAGATCTCAGATGAGATCCAGGTATAGTTCCCAATGACATCTAATCTGTGGCAAAAATTCAATGGATTTTCTCAGTCTTGCTACTGCCATGCCTTTTTTATCTTTACTAATCCTATGTGCTTCCCTTCTATTCTCCCATATTCTTATGGTGTGGCTTTTCTTCCATTTCTATTCCTTGATTCATAAGACCACTGCCTTACTCCTTAATATCCACTCCATGTATTCTCCATTTCTATTTAGGGTTGAGTACTTACTGCCATTGGTGGCCATAGATAGCAGTAGTTTAGGGCAGCCTTCCTGTACTTGATCTGTATGCAGACCCTAGCAATATATAAGGTAGAAAGTACAAGCTGGATTTTCCCAGTCTTGCTCTTTTAACCTTTAGCCCACTTTACTGTTTACTACAGAGATAGATCCAAATCTGTCCTAGAATTCTGAGCTTAGCTTTATATAGGCCTTCAACATATATTTTTTTTCATTAGCCTAGTTTAGAGCCACTAGTCTAAAAGCCCTTCTAGTAGTCAAGCACAAGTACAAGTTAGGAGCATCCATCAGGGAGTGGCTCAAGCACAAAATCAATGGGTAGTAATCCATTTCAAATCCTATTATTACAAATAAATTCCCTTATCTCCATTATAAAATATTTTTTTGCTGCTTAAAAAGATAATATAATCTCTTTTGTCTTTTTTGATCTTTACTATAGGAAAATCATTATGATGGTTGTTATGTACTCAGCAAACACTAATGGTTTCTTCACATGACCATGGAACTTGCCTGTCTAAAAAAAAGTTAAACCCTAGGCTTAGATTTAATTCTTTATATCAGAGTATCCTTGCTCATGGGTTAGTCACATGATATGGCAGATCTCAGATGAGATCTTAGATCAATACTGATGACATCTGATCTAACAGATCTAGATTAGGATCTAATCTGTGGCAGAGATTCAGATGGATTTCCTTAGCCTCTAGATTGCCATGCCTCTATTATATCCATTAACCCTGAGATTTCCTTCCATTCTTCCACATCCTTATGGTATGGTTCTCTTCTATTACCCTTGATCTGTGAGGCCACTGCCTTACTCTTACTCATATGCCCTATGCCCAGTTTTCTATTTAAGAAGTTATAAGCAATTACTGCTATTGGTTTATATAGATGGTAGATTACTCATCTTGTGTAGAGACTATGCCTTCTGGCAATATATATACAGGGTGGGCAAGACCTGGAGTCTCTCCAGTCTTGATCACTTATATCATATACTTACTTCTTCTACTTGGACACTGTGTTGTGGTGTTAACCTGAGTTATTCCTTATCTTTTCTCCTTATAACCTGAGCACTGGTCTCTAGTGTTAACTTGGGTTATTCCTCATCAAGATTCACAAGCCTAGTTTAGAGCCACTAGTGCAAAAGCCCTCTTGTCATTGTGGATTGCCTGTTACTTACCAGTGTTTGCTAGTATTTGAATTACACTCTTGTTGATGCATAACAATGGTTGTTTATCAAAACTTTCTTCTATCAACAAGTGTGCTGTTGTTCAACAAATTCTTACTGAAAAGGCCAGTAATGTAATTTAGACCACTTATTTTATCAATTCTATTGTTAGCACTCCTGTCTACTTACAAACAGTTAGAAAATCCTTAGGCAAGCTTCTCTAAAAGCTATAATAAATGTTATGCACCTAAACTGAGGTGCCCCTATATGATGTGGACTGGTGTGTGACAGTGACGACCAACAATAACAAGAGAGCTTTTGTGCTAGTGGCCCCAAACTAGGCAAATGGAGAGAAATGAGGGTTATAAAGGTAACCCACAACTACAAGGGACAAAAAAAGGAAAGAGGAGTAAAGACACTGAATATTACAGGAGGTCAAGACTAGAAAACCCTAAGTCTCACCCTACCTATATATATATTGCAGCAGGGGTATATAGCCTTAGTACAGGATTAGTAACTACTATCTAGGGATATCCATAGCAGTAAGTATGCATGCTGATAAATAAGGAAGCATAGGGTAGAGGGTAGAGATAAGGCAGTGACCTTGTGGATTAGAAATGGAAGAAGAGATATGTCATATTATAAGAATGTGGGAGAATGAAAGGAAAGATGCAGGAACAGCAGATATGAATATAGCTGGGCAACCATAAGGCTGAGGAGAATCCATCTGGATCTCTGCCACAGATTAATTCTAATCTAGATCTTATTTGAGATCTGCCATATCACATGACTATTACCATATACTGGGGAATACTCTGAATAAGAATCAAACCTATGCCTAAGGTTAACCTTGTTTAGGCAAGCAAGTCTCATGGTTACATAACAAGACTGTCAGTGTTTGCAGAGTACATAACAATAAAGAAGAAAAACCTCTTTTTTCTGCTATTTATAGAAAAAACAGGTTGGTCTTTGCTCTAAAGTACCAGCATTGAACTGTGGAGAATTAAAAGAGGGTGATTTGATCAGATGGACAAGAATATGTGTGGAAAAAGAAAGAAAAGGGAATAAGTTCTAAGAAAATCAAAGGTACTATTATACTGCAAGACCTTGAGCAACTACACCTATATCCTTGGTATGTGCTCCTGCTGCTGCTAAGGGTACCACTGAAGCCTAACCTTTGAACTAGAGGCTAGGAGAACTAGGCAAAAGGGGTATTGGATAAAGGAACTTGTAAAAATCTTAGAGATTCAAGTATACAAGACTAAAGGACTCCAGCTTGGACTTGCATCCCTTCTATACTATTGCATCTTGAACATGGACCAGAAGAGTGTGCCCTGCCCTATATTAGTGTACAGTAAGCTGCCCAATGACAGAAAGAGAGTGAAAGTCTAGAAATACATGAGAAATACAGGTGGCATGAGATTATAGTCTAGATTAGTCTAGATCTAGTGAAATATAAAGGGATAAAATGTAAAATTGTGAAGATGTGAATAGGTGAATAGATGAAGGGGTGACAGGGTCATGTGATATAACCATGTAAAGAGTACAAGGGAAATACAAAGGGATATAAAATAAAATAAAATAAAAATATGCATTATAATAGGTACAGTCAAGTTTGAAGGAGGATTACTCATGGTATGGGGCTATATTGGATGGAATGTGATATGGGTCAACTACCTGTGAACTTGTGCTTAGACCACCTTGATGAATGCTTTTAAACTTGTACTTGTGCTGGACTACTAAAAAGGCTTTTATGCTAGTGGCTCTGAACTAGACTGAATAGAGGATGATATGTTAAAGGCCTGTATAAAGCTAGAAGCTCAGGATTCTAGGATAGAGTCAGGAACATCCTCTAACTATAAATATAGAGTGAATCTAGATTTAAGGTTCAAAAAAGCAAGACTGGGGAAAATCCAGCTTGTACTTTCTGTCCTTATATATTGCCAGGGTCTATGCATAGACCAAGTACAGGGAGGCTGCCCTAAACTACTTCTATCTATGGCCATCAATGGCAGTAAGAACTCAGCTCTAAATAGTATAAAGGAAATGCATGGGGCGAAAATAAGAAGTAAGGCAGTGGCCTTATAGATCCAGGAAATGTAATGGAAGAGAAACCATACCATAAGAATGTGGGGGAATGGAAGGAAAGTACACAGGAAGAATGGAGATGAAATAGGCACAGCAGCAACAAGACCAAGAAGATTCATTGGATCTCTGCCACAGATTAGATGTTAATAATGTCATATTCTATATTCTGAATCCAATTCCAACCTGGCTTCTACTTGGTTTTCCATAATCAGTACTTGCCAGTAGGCTATACTAGTTCTTGATTCTCTTCATGCACCTCCAGTCCTTCTGCTACTACTCCATTCCACTCCAGTTGTGCTTATGCTTTTTCTGCACTAGCAATTCTATAGCTACTCTAACCCTCTGTTTCATTTTCACTCTATTCCATTTTCAGCTTTGTCTCATTTTCAGTCATTTAGTATAATTTCATTTCTATCTTGTTCTCTCTGGACTATTCTGCTTTATCTCTATACTCTCTTTTACTTTTGGTTCTTTTACATTCCTGTTTTGCCTCTTGTATTTTCATATCATCTTTTAGTTTCAGACTAACATGCCTTGGCACTGTCATTGCTGATATCTCCATTTGTCTCCAAGATACATTGGCACCTGCCTTTGCTTCTAAGACAACTCCAGTCTTATTCCCTCTTCTTGCTTAGACCTTTTTGCTACTCTGAAACTATAAGTACTATAACTCCTGTATGGTACTGTAGTTTGAATATCAATGAAAAAACCCCTGTCTTGAGTTCATCCTTACTCTAACTAAGCTTCCAAGCTCACTCTCTGAACCTCCAGTTTACTCTAGAGTAACTTTAGGCCTTGATGGAATTCTTAAGGAAATCCCAAGGGCTTGTTCTTATTACAACTAGGCTTGACAAACCTTGTCTTGCCTGTTCTTTATGTTAAGCTGTGAGACTGCTCTTTTCTCTCCCTCTGGCCCCTCTGTAAATCAGAACATTAGGTTGTGCAAGGGCAAACTACACAAGATAAAGCCAAGTCCCATTTAACCCAAGAAAATCTTCCTTTGACCTTTCAGAATCTCTGGACTTTTTTAGAAGCCCCTGGAGCTATTCCCTTACCTATAGATTAAGCACCATCAGTAGACTCAACCCAGGAGTTTGTTCTGGAGCTCTTTCACATTGTTACTCTGCATTCTAATAGTATCTTGCACCTAGAGTTATCTTCTCTAGTCTCTCTACAGCCTAGCAGTATGCTTAGCTTGAAAGATCTTTTAGCATTCCCAGGATTAGATCTGACAGTGAAGCAACTAGGTTGCTATAAGTTGCAACTTTAAGCAGTTTTAATAGTATATTCAAACTTCTACTTGCATTTCCCATGTCTTTATACCTTATTCCAGAATTGGCTTATAATGTCTCTTAACCCTTGACTCTGACTTTCTTACATAGTTTCTGCTTTCTTGATTGACCTCTCAGAACATCTGAAATATCTGAATATTTCTGGAACCTTGACCTTGCCCTTGCATTGCTATCAATTATGAATTTTTCATAATTCCATTACAACCATGCATTCTTGGGCACTTTTGACTATTGGTCTTCTTCACCTTTCAATTCTCTGAGTGCCTCTAAACTGTTCTGCTTTCTTCTTACTCCAGTGCCAGGAATATTTAGTAAGTACTCATTTCAAGACCAATGTTTCATATGGGTCTTCTAATTCCTGCAATCTCTTTATGTGCTATACTGGACTTCTGAGCAGTTCTAACTCTTTCACATAGTAGCACTACCCATTCCTTTCTAATACTTATTCACAGTCTCCTGGTTATGGTATCTTCCATAAGTGTCTTCTCTTTCCCATTTCCTTTCTGGTAATAATCCTGGCACTCTACTATACTGCTATTATCTTGAAACCCTAACATAGAATACTCTAAGTTATTTCAGATTATTTCAAATCTTCCTTTTTCTACTTAGACCTTGCCATTGCAGTCTATGTGCTTCTAGCCAGTTCTCCCTGGTTTCTTGATTTTGGCAAGTTGCTTACTATTTCCTGTTATGCAGTTATCTCACTCACTTATACTGGCTCTTACTTCTGGGTAACCTGTTTTCAGCAGTTGGTCCTAATTCTTTGAGACCTTGTTCTTTGAGTGCAGCAAGCTAACTAATCCTAAGCTCTTTTGTTACTCCAACCTCTATTATTGCACTTTCATGCAACCCTGATTAAATAATTACTTGCTTGGATTTTTAGTCCTATTTAGAATCTAGTAACTATTATGGGCAACTACCTGTCCTATCCTTGATACTCAAAATACCTTGATAAATGCTCCTAATCTGTCCTGGAAGATTGGTGAGGCTTTTGGCTAGTGGCTTCTAACTAGGTAAATAAGAGAAAGCTGAGACCACTACTTTTGTATAAACCAGAAGCCAGCAGCACTAGTAGAGACTAGCCTGTATAACCAGCTAAAAGATCAAGAGAGAAAGACTGGGGAAATCCCAGCTTGCACCCCCTGCCTTATATATTGCCAGTGCATGTGCACAGACCAAGTTCAGGAGGCCTACCCTAGACTATACTATCTATGGACATCAATAGCATAACTGGCTCTATTATAAAGGGGAGTAGAATGCATGGAGCAGGAATAAGGAGTGAGGCAGTGGCCTTATGGATCAAGGGACAGTAATGGAAAAGAAGCCACACCATGAGGATGTGGGAGAATGGAAAGGAAGCACACTGGTTCTTATATATAAAAGAGGCATGGCCATCATAAGGTCAAGGAGATTCAATCTGGATCTCTGCCACAGGTGCAGATCCTAATCTAGATCCTGAGATCAGATATTATCAGGGACTGTACCTGAATCTTATCTGAGATCTGCCATATTATGTGACTGATACCTAGTATAGGGAATTACTCTGATATAAAGGACTTAGCCTTAGCCTTGAGTTATTCTTAAAAGATTACTTGTTTACATGATTGTGTGCTTCTGGTCACATGACTTTGCAACCATTTGCATCACATGCTCAATAGTTCCCATGGTCATGTGCTTGAAACCATTGTGTTTGCTAGTCACATAACAGTAACCTTAATACTCTGACTCTTTCTGCTTTACTCTGTCTTTTATGCTTTCTTTCAATTTCTCTTCTATTCCTTTATTTTTGCCTTTTATGCTCAAGCTCTCAGACCCTCACCAAATCAAAGACTGTTGGATTTACTCTGATTAATGCCCAGTATTACTCTTTGCTAAATGGTTTATATTCACTAACTTTAGAATACCTCTGACTTATCCACTATGGTCTGTTGACCCTGGATATTAAGCAGTAACTGTTATGCATCTTGTACAACCACCACTTTTATATCATATGATCATGGAAGACATACTCCTTTTCAGATAATCCTAGCTTAGGGTTTGACTTATTTATGAGTGTTTTCATAGTCAGTGGTTATATGACATAAGATTTGGGATCTTTCCAGGATCCGCCTGTTGTGGGAAACTTCCCACGCTCGAACTCCTACTCCTTGGGGAACGCCAATGGTCTCTGGACTTCCTTCTAGATCTTCTATGAGGCTTTTGACTAGTGGCCCCTAACTAGGCAAAGGGAAAGGATG